>UCOJ01000310.1:0-130540 GCA_900474305.1 Cecidostiba fungosa | reverse complement strand
TATATATATATATATATATATATATATACAGCTATACAGGCATTAACGATAATGACGCGCGCATGCATGCGGCGGCGAAGGAAAAGGCTTTTTGTCATATCTCTCTTTCCTCTTCTTTCGCCGGCGACAAGGAAAAAGAAGCAAAAAGGGATTGAAGAACGACATGGACGTTATATACACAGAAACACTGACATAAAAAGCGCGAGAGAGCCGTCAAACAACTATGGCTTATACTCACTCTAGCTGCGCTCTGTTATTTTTTTTTACACAGTCGAGTTCGCGCGCAAGATCCAAGCGAGAGCGCGGGACATGGAACATAAAAGAGGAGGAAGCACGTTAGCTCTGTATCTGGAGTCTTGTTCTGCTGTTGCGCTCTGCTGAGTAGTTTTCTTTTTTCTTTATTTATATATATTTATTGAATTGATTATAATGTATATATGACACCCATCAGCCCTTGTGTCTGTGATTTATATTTATTAATGTGGGATAAGTATAATAGGTTTATAACGAATTAGTCGGCGCGTGGTATGAAAATTCACTGTGTGCTGTATAATAAAAGTGGATCCTCACAACGAACCGACGAAATTCAAGGATAAACCGTTTGCTCGTGGGGTGCATTTCAACTTTTTTTCTTCGAAACGAGTTTCGCCGTTAGTATATTTACATATCCACTGCTGTTCCTCGGTTTAATTGCGTATACATCGTCGTCCTCCGGCTTCGAAGGAGAGGATAACGCAGTTTACCATAATGGCAGCACACGACGCAGCGACGGAGTTTTACTTACTTATACTCGATTCCGGCACAGCTGATCCAGCATTAGAGCTAATGTGTACTTTGTAGTCCCCTGCATGTGTGCTACGTCCCGTTAGTGTTTTTGACCTTCGTTTTCTCTCTCTCTATCTTTGTTTGTTTTCTCCAGTTGCTTCGATGTAGTGGGGAGAGATGCTGACGTTTGTTTTCGGCTAGATAACGCTACTCTAGCGAACTCGTTCTGAATATATATGTATATTAAAAAAAAGTAAATAAAATAAAAGAAAATAAAACGTGAAATGCACCACCTCGACCAAAAATGCAGTCCGCCTCGAGAGCGGACTGTATAATCCGTATATCAATATCCCCAGTAGAATGTTTTTTTTTTCTTTTCGTGCGTATATATATTTCGTAATCTATATATAATGTATAAGTATATAAATATATATAATGTATATATAGTGAGTAAAAAGAATTGATCGTGCGTGCGCTATTTAAACCTTGCCGTGCGTGTGCGCTAAGTATATAAAAGGCTGCTGCAGTTCATATAAAAATGCGCGCGGCGCGCGTGCAAGCGAGTAATGATCGAGAGAGTAGGTATCTAATGAGGAGGCGAGAGTTGAAGGAGAGCGTGAGTTAAGAATCTTTTCTTTTTTTTTACGAGTCGTTCTCTAAAACTCTCTATAAACACATTTCTCTGACACTCGGTATAGGTGTCCTATTGTCGTCGTCATCGTCGTTCTTCGACTCATGCATATTCATAGATGACAATCTATCGAAGCTTTTTTAATTAAAAAGTCCGTATTAATTCTTTCACGCGGGCGACGAGAGATGCTATCGAGATCTCGCGAGCGCGAAAGGGTTAATAGCTCGGCTTTCTTTTTTTTTCTCGCGCTCTCCTTCTCTCTGCTGACGGAAAAAGGTCCCATTAAGGAAAATTGCGGTGCTCCGGGGTATCTAATTTCTTTGGATAGGCGCGATTTCGTCTAGGGAGCCTTTTTCCGAGGGCTTGAGATTGTTCTCTTTCTTTTTTTTTTGGTCTACATAATCTTCTTGAGGGTTTTGTGTGCAGTGATTAAAGCGTTAGTTCGCAGCTCGGCGTTATCAAGATGCTCTGGTGCGGAGAAAGCTCGTTTTGGATATGTGCCTATTATGTATAAGTCAAGCCATTAGTCGATGATTTTCCGATGGATTATGTTGAGGTATGCAGATATATAAGAGGTGGATTTGATATTCTAGGAAGATTTTTCGTGGAAATTCTTCTCGAGCATGTAGCTCGAGGCTGCGGGAATATTCGTGGCGACTTATTTGCATAAAAGCTTATTATTAGATAAACGCCGTTATAGGTGTGCTAAGAAGGAACGCATGTCTCGTGAAAAATGTAGAGAATTTATCAAGAGCAAAGCGATATAGTTAAATTTCAGTTCAAGCTTTAATATAAAAATCTATCGTAAACTATTTATAAATTAGTAAAATATGTGCGATTATTATATACTGACATTATGTAAATAAATTAAAATGCGATATCAAGTATAGAGAATGCTCGTTAATGAATTGCAGACCAACGACAGCAATTTTGATTTCCATATTCATCATCACAACCATTGTGGATATGATAATGAACAGTAGCGAGAACAGAAATAAACACGTTCTACATACAGCATCACCATAATATTCAACCATCGTTTAACTGCAAAAAAAAAAAAAAATCCAATTTTCAAAGTGTCACCCAAATCTCATAACCCATAAGAAACTGCGTCTCGCGCAACAATAACCCAGCAGACAGCTGCACAAGATTTCTCGGTCGGCCGGTCAAAGTGGCTCTAAGGTCAAGCGTCAGGCGGCGGCGCACTCGGGCAAATTGGCCGAGCGCGTGCGCACCGTGAAATCCGACAGGTGCTACCTGTCGCGAACGATTTCGCTTTGTCTTTTCGCACAGGTGCACTACTTTTTTCTTTACGACCAGTAACATATCGATGAGCAAACAACGTAAAATATAGGTATGCCAAAGTGTCTTCCTAGAGAGTTTGCGCATTAAAAAGCAAGTGTGTTTTACGGCAGTTCTCTCTTTCTTAGCGGAGAGAATTTGTTTGGGAAAGTATGTACTAAGGAAATAATGTACAGCCCCCGAGTATTTGCATGACTATATTATGCGGCTGCTGCAATCTTATTCGAAAGTTAAAGTCGAGCTTGTCTCTGTGTGTGCTACGAGTCTGATTATTATTTCTGCGCTTTCGGCTTGCTGGAAGTGGGATTAACGGCTTTTCACTGCGACTAAAGGCGGTTAGGCTGACTTGTCGGACGTATATAGATAGTCGAGACTTAGAGTAACGTTGAAAAAAAATAATATCAGCGGTTCAACACAAAAGCTCTCTCACAAATGGAAGTTAAATTGACAAACTTACAATCTGCAGATAAGGCGATTCCATCAAGCGGTGATTATTGTATAAATTCATTAAAACGCCGTCGTTTCAAAGTTAAATTGTTTACTCCTCAAACAAGAGACAACGAGATAATATTATATTCTCTCGGCCCATCGAAAAAGCTCCCGATTACTCCCTAAATCTCGAAGCTAGTCTGGCACACTCGGAAAAAAGCTCTCGAAGCTAACTATCGCGCCGTAACAATAATCAGGCGAGAAAAGAGCCCGGGGAAAACGCAGTGCTAGGGACAATAATGCAAAGTGAGAGAATAATGGCTGCAAAGAGAGAAGGGAGAGGTCGTTAGATTATATTGCGCCATACGCTCGGCGCGCGGCGGTAGGACAGTATAACGAGCACCGGATATCGACCGCACCGAGCTAACGCCTCTCTCTCTCTTACTCTGTGAGCAAAGGTGGAAGATTGTGCGGAATTACATCGCGCATGCATTACCCGACAACGACGACGACGTCGCCTCGATAAAAATACCCCGGCGATAGTTCATGAGCTCGATGTAGAGGGGCATTAAAAATACCCTTATTATGTGACGTGGTAGCTCATCGAGAGAGCTTTTCTCTACTTCTTCTTCCTCTCGTTTTTTTTTCTCTGTATACAGAGTAGCTGCTGCTTACTCTCAATGCTTGTGTAAATTATAATCGAGCAATTTTACGAGGCTCGTCTGTGTGTGGTAGGTATATTTATACCTATATAAGCGAAGTTTCACTTTGAGAGGGTAGGTATATGTAATACGCAATTCGCGATCATCATTTTCCATAGTATAAAAGGTGCGGCAACCTATTGATGGCTTTCCGAGAAGAGTCTGCATAGTCGAAGAATTTTCCAGCAAGTACGACATTTGCATGGAGATTGGGCTTATATACAGAGTTACTCCATTAGATCGTTTCACAAAAGCACACGTAGCGGATAATTGAGCGCCGCATAGACTGTAAATACAATCAGCCCCCTTTTTCTCGTCGTTCACTCCGGCGACTGATCTAACGCGTAACGTTTTCTTCTTTTTTTTTAACGGTGTCTATGAATTTTGCAGATTGAATTTCGACGTGATTCAATTTAAAAGTTGAGAAATTTTTTAATTATATGCCGGTGAAGAAGTTTGGAAATTGTAACGTCGTAACTTCGTTACGTCGAATGACAGCAGTGCAGCGAGACGCGATTGAAACGTAGGGATGCACCTGCTTAACTTTGTCTTAAAAACTTCGTTATAATTACGCGAAAATCGATACGCCGCAGCCGAGAAAGAAAATGTAGGCTTCTTATTTAAACTATACACACACTAACCTCGTTACAAACAAGTTTCGAAATAAAGTTATTCCGGGCGGGGGCTACGTATATACACATAACGAACAATATAAATCATTTCTCGAGCTCGTTTGCATAATTTAAAAGAGAAAAATCGATATACCCACGCTATCGGCCGGGAAATGTGTCACAGAGAGCTCACGCAATAACGAGGCAAACAAAGTCATATCATCCCCTGAAAAGCACCATTTCCCTGATAAATCAAACTTCGGAAATACCAAAAGCTCGTTAATTACAGATCAGAGCCGGGTTCATCATCATCCTATGGAGAGAGAGAGAGAGAGAGGGAGACAATGGCATCCGAGAATCCTCGGAGCTATGACATACCTGACGGTGTAGTACTCGAAGAAGGCAACTAGTATTTCCAGGGATCGAGTGACTGCGGCCCACATATTTCGCCCGTTCTCTCGGCCAAGTTCCTATACAGAGACACACACACATGCGCAGTTAGTCTCTTTCTCTCTTCTCGAGTCGTCATATCGGTTGCCGATAAGACGCTCAACAAGTTGGACGATCTCTCCCACTTTCTCTCTGCGTTTCTTTTTCGACGATAGTCTGATACCAGTATACCTAGGTATCCAGGTTAAGATTTTTTCGAAATACTATACAAGAGTGCAGAAAAGTATCTAAAATAAATTGCCTCGTTAACCAGTGTCCCCATTGTCGTCTTGCGAGCATTGTTTCTGAGGAGATTTTAATTGCGCATACGTATAATATTGATAATTGGCAGTGTGCGCTGAAAAAAGAAATTCGATATCGGCGCTGTATGTGTAGAGGATATCGGATTTGCCTATACAGCGCACGTGTTCATAATTGACACGATTTGTGGCGTCGTGTGCATATTTCGTGTAAAATGACTGTTGACGCTTCGAATTCGCTGACATGCATGTCTCTGCATTATGGCATACGCTGATGCAATGCTTTTGACGGTAACCAAGGTTTTTCGGTTTGTTTGCCATATTTGCATTCACAGTGAATCATTTTTCGGATACACGATGCTATCTCCGCATTGTTGCGCAATGTTGTCTCCGGTATATCGGAATTATTTTTGCTGTTTCGCTCCGAGAGATATCGTGAAATATATTGTCGGCCCGCGCTCTTGAAAATGATTGCTTACAGCAAGCATATTTCATCCGAATTTGAAAAATGTTATATTTTGGTTCAAAGCAAGTATGAAACATTTCGGAATTCATTTTAGACGAGTAAACTATTTTTTAGTTGAAAAATAAGTAGATACCTATATTTGCTAGCTGTTGTAAAATTTAACATTATATACACCATAACTGTTGTTTCTACGAAAAGTTAGTGATGTTATTTTGTAACTACAATTGACGAATTTAGTAGTATTGATTGCCAACAAGTGTTAGACACTCACTATCTCTCTTTTAAATAAATCCGCCCTGATACCTGCTAAAATATAGAATAATAATTTATAAATAATGAGTATATTAATCAGCGAGATTAATTTTTTCTCAAACGCTGGCCATTAGCCCGGGATTGATACGCAGAAAGCGTAATTCGAAATGAGCAGTTTGGACCAATCAAACTTGCATTTCAAGTGGAATTTCCGGAATTCCGCGTCGCAATCACTTTGTGGAAAAAAGAAGTAAATTATTCTCGTCCTTCCCTGCAGGCAAGAGCTTTCGGAACTAATTGGGAATGTCTTAATCAAATGAAACGTCGCCCAGAAATGTCTTTGAAGTGTTCCAATTAATTCTAATATCACTCTTCAACCTGAAATTATTCAGATTCAATACACGTAAACGCTCTCCGCGTGCATGCAACGAAACAAAAAAAGAAGAAAGTAATTACCAGAAACGAGAGGCACGACTGGATTTCCGGGGCATCACGACGGTTCGCTAAACATTATTTTCCAGCCAATGAAACAAAACAAAGGGGGGAAAGAGGCCAATCATCGGTTACCGTAAAACGAATCATGGCCGGCCGAAATCCGATTTGCAGTAGAGTAGTGCTCGAGAGAATGCCCGGAAATTAGAGAGACGGAGATACACCAGTGCAGCAGCGCAATTAGAAAGGACCGGGTAATAAAAGACGAGTGCAAGGGAGGATATTTCTTTTTTTCCCCACAGACGAAACGACGAAACGAATTCACTGCGGTAGGTTTACTTTGAAAATAAAATCTCGTCGTTAAATCCGAATTAGAATACAATAAAAACACGATTATACCATCAGCACGTTCGTAATTAGCCGCGCGTTCGAAATCGCGCAACAGGAAGACACACAAAGCGTCGTAGCGAAAAGACTCGCTCGATTGGGCTAAACTGAAATTTCTCCAGGGGCACACGTGAGCTCTCGTGCGTATATTACGTAATTAGGGAGGCTCTCGATCGTTTATATTCCACGCGCGGAAGCGCTCGGGAGGGACGTGTCAAATCGATTGACCGGCGCGCGGTCGAGCGAGAAAAATCGACGAGAGGGTATTCTCGGATATAAATGTAGCTCTCTCTCGCTGGTCGTCGGCTTTTTGATGAATTAAGAGGGATTTTTGCGAGAGAGGGTCGATGTTCCGTGTTTGATTGGAGAAATACTGTTTTTTCTTTACTTGTATTAAAAATGTTTCAAGTAGAAATACGAGCTTTTGGTCAGACCAATTAGAGCTCGGCAGTAAATCAGTGTAACACGATTTTTGTGCGCCAAAGAACACAAGTCGCGGAAATGATCCAATAGCACTACAAGCATTTGTGAGTTATGAGAATTGTTATTTAGTTTCTGTACGGCAAAACCAAACTCAAGCGCAAAGTCAAAGCTACGTCTCTTTGTCCCCCCCGCGAACATTTGCTCTCTCCGTTGCCCACGCAAAAGGGGCAAACTTCAACGCGCCGCGAGATAATTGTGTACGATAAAAGTCTACACAAAGTTTTGGAAAATTAAACTTTCAGCAATGTATGCGCAAACGCGAGTTTACATATAAATTTACCAGTTGTAATATTACTTGATTAATTACACGCCATTTATGTGTGTAAGGCGAGTCAGTGGAATATCTCAAAACAAAATATGTAATTTATTAAACGAGAAGCTCGATCGAATTCGCTCAAAACTTTCGGAAAAGGCCACTACAATACTTTCTCGCGATATACAACGAGGTGGTATAATGGCACATTGCGTTCGTTCGAGCTTATACTCTTCTCCACAGAGAGAGCGTCGTCTCGGTAGTGCATTCGTTCGGATTCAATTTAAATTCAAATTGAATCGAAATTTAAATGTGAATTTATTTAGTAAGAATTTTAATATTCGCACTTAGTGTTCGATTTGAATTTGAGATTCCGTATATATACACATCACGACAGCTAGATATTCCTTAGCGCGCATGCAAATTATATTTCGCAATATCCTCAAGCGAGAGTTCGCCTCTTTTGAGTATTCCGAAAAATATATTTCATCCCGTGTTTTTGATATTCGTTCCTTCGGTAAAAACTTTTATTACTTTCGCTCTCTCCGACGCTCTCGCTGTATTTTGTAACTTTTCTATTTGTTTTTCAGATGGCTTCTCCGAAGGGACGAAAAATTCTACTGTCATCGAAAGTTCGTAACGAGTAAAAGAACGATTGGCTTTTAACCTTTCAAAATCCATCGCGTGTCGTAAGGCTTCCAGCGTTAAAAGCTCGAGAGAGAGAGAGAGAGAGAGAGAGAGAGAGAGAGAGAGAGAGAGAGAGAGAAGTAATTACTCGGGAGAAAAATCGAAAAATAAAAATCTCATCGATTCCTTCTCTCATTACGGAAAAGACATAGACTTCGAATCGCGCGACGTGTCGGGGCTTGTGACGGAAAATCATTCAAATCCAATGTATATATATTATTGGTTTTCTGCTGCGGCGCGTCCTTCGGAATATATAATATACGTGTTAATTCGAAACATATTTCTCTCGGCTGGATGGATAAAATTTTCTCTCGCGCCGGTTAATTAAAGCTGAATCGCGTTAAAACGTAATTAAAAGGCTCGTTAACGACGCAGAACCCTCTCCTTTGATTGATGGACTCTGGCTGGACATATCGGGTTATCGATTATTGTTATTAGTCCGTTGTAACAGTCGTTACACACCGTGTGTGTCGATGAAAAAATAGTAGACGCTATTTTCGAATTTTATCGTGTACGTGTGTGTGTGTCGTTTCAGAGGGAAATGGCTTTTCTACTATCGTAGGAGGCTATTGTTTTTTCATCAACTCTCTCGCAGTATGTATATATATATATTTTTTTTTATCTTATTCCCGTATGCAACGCAGAGTATCGGCTTTTTCCGGCGGCCGAGCACACGTCACATCGGGATTCCTCCGACGAAAAAAATAATTCCGATTCGAATATTTTGCGACTGAAAATTCAGCAGCGACAGTGTACTACTACATCGCGTACGCATCGAGCCGCGAAAATTTTACGCCCGACTCGTCTTTTTACGGCGAATCGATAATCCATATTCTCCTATATATACATATAACCTCTCGAAAACAGTCGCGTCTCAAAAATTTACGATCCCGTCTCTCCGACCACAGAGGGGGGGGGAATAAAGCGAAAAAAATCGCGTCCCCGAAATCTCTCATAAAAAGAAGAAAAAAAGAAACCTGTCAAAAGCAAGTGTATACACACACGAGCAATTCCAGAGCTACAGTAGTCCGATCAACAATTCATCAGAGGAGGATATACCTGAGCTCGAAAAAAAGGATATATAGAGGGCTCAGAAGCGTAGGTATACGCTGAAATATTGAGGAGAGCAACGGGTTGCAGCTGCGCGCATTATGCCAACGACGACGACGACGACGAGGAGGAGGAGAGAAAGAGCTGAGAGAACGTAAGATGCAGGAATCGCAGAGAGCCGAGTAAAAGGCGACGGAAAGAGAGATGCCGGTGCTTTTTCTTCTTCTCGCTTGGGAGCAAGGTAAACAAAGTGTTCGGGGAATATGGAATTTTGAAATTTTTTGTTTTTACCTGCTCTGCCGTCATATTTTGTGGGAATTCGAGTATAGAGCTATATAGGTAAAAGCTTGTTGATATGGAGTGGTACTAAATATCGACGGGTGAGTGGTTGTAACGTAACACTCTCCTCCCTTTCAAAATAAAATTCAAAGCGAGCCGGTAACCTGCACACACATCATCGTTTAAAATTCCCGCCACTATTATAGTATATATGTACGTATGTATACTATTAACTACAGAGTATAGTGCATAGAGCCGGTTCCGGGAATATCCCAGCCGCGGAAAAAGCCTGCACACTCCAAGTGGCGGGGCGGGAAGGCCAGTAGCAGTAGCAGCAGCAGCAGCAGGGAGTAGAGAGAAAGAGTAGGGGGGAGGGAGAGCGCGCGTGGATCGATCGGAGGTAGCAGCCCCGGGTCCGTATAATGCTCCGGCGTTATACCTTTCTCTCTCTCTCTCTCGCGTATAATATAACTCCTGCTCTCGGCTACTCTATGCGGTGTACGTATACGTTCTTTATTTCGATGGGGACGTGCGTGCTCCTCTCGGCTTACGGTATATTCAAAATTTTTTTTATTTTTCTGGTAGTTGTATTGATTTTTGTTATTGAGACTTTTCTCGCATCATATCCCGAATGAATTTTGAAAAATAACACGTCGCATTATTTTTGATTTCGACGTGTCCACCGATAAAATATCGCGGCGACACGTAAGTGCTTCGAACAAGCTTTTAACAAGATTGATCGATCGTTCCCCTACGTATAGTCGTTATAAACAAACTGCATCTCTCGGTATATGGTAGTCATCAATCAAAAGCTTGCACCGCAGTTTTGGCAGTAACACAGAAATCGCCTCTCGCTTTACGCGCAATCGGAATCGCTAACGATATTATATCCCGCCGCGAATTATCAGTCGATAAAAAGCCACTGGTATAGAGTTTCCAACTGCGCGCAGCTCTCATAAAATCAAATCAAACTTTCGAGAGAGCGACTTTCACTCTCTCTCGCGAAGCTCGTTAAGTCCGACGCTCTTTTTTAGAGCTCGTTTTTTACGAGCTGCGTACTGGCTGGAGAAATTAAACAAAGTACAATGATAATACAGTTTTATCGCGTCCCTTTATTTACTCGGCTTTTTTTCGTTGCAGATATATATTATACACGCCTGATCGACCGTGATGAACTTAATAATAAAATGTGCAAGTTTTTTTCACTTGCCGAGAGAGATGAGTTGGATGAGCAACAATTTTTTCGCTATGAATTATTTTAGTTTCTTACCCTCGGCTGAGCTTGATTATTATTTTTTTTTTCTTTAATGCGAGAGATCCTCTTTGTTTTTCTAGTTCCGCGCGCGCTTTTATTTCCGTCTCTCTCTCTCTCTCGAGCTTTCATCTTGAACTTTTGCGCAGATTTCTCGAGATCCTTTTTAATTTGAATTCCTACTACTATTATATAATAGTCTTCGCGATTTTCTTTCGCTACTTTATTCAACGTTTATTACGCCATATATCATAATAAAGTTGAAAAAATACCATCTCTATTTACGCGTGTCCCTCAAACAATATGTTCTGCGTCTTATCTCTATCCCAGCCGTCGCGTCGCCACTTGTTTCTGCATTTTCAGCCCTCGACTCGACTTAATTTATTAATCTCACGACTTAATCTCTACATCAAACACTCGTCGTCCCTTTTTTCCTTTGTTTTTCGCTCTTTCTGAATATTCTCCGCTTATGTAGCTGAAAGTCTACACACGCGAGAAACGGCACGTGGAGAGGAGCTTTTGCAGGGGGATCATTGGATGAGGTTGGGGAAAAAAAATACTCGTTTTTCGAAATACAGAATAGGGGGATTTTCTTTGGGCTTTATATGCAGGTCGCGTGTCTGCTGATGTTGCTTTTTTATCGCCCCGATTTCTTCGCTGGTTTATTAATAATAATTGCGGATGGTGTGATGAAGCTTCGACTTTGATAGAGGTCGAGCTAATATTAATTTTCAGTTGGCAAGATTATTGTTGCTGTTTTTAGCGGTATTATTACAAAGAGCGTTTTCGTTTCACATTTTATTTATTAAAAAATATATAAATTTTTCTTATTCGGGTGTACGAATCTCATATATCGACTAATTTTACTACCCAACCCGAAACGTTTCTCTCATACACTTGCGCCACCAATAAATAATTGAATAACCGAACTCTGCGGTACCCCAGACGATATACCCTATCCAATAACTTCATAATTCGGGCACACCATCCACTTCTAGATCACTCCATTATTTATCACTTAAAACGCGCTCGTTATTAAAGTCGATGATAATTTTGAATAAACGTAAAACAATTCCGCGTATATACAAGTAATAATCACTTCGGTCTTTTTACGCATCCGAGCGTTGCTTATAAACTTCAGACAAATATAGCTCGGACTCGGTAATAATCTCCCTCAGAAGATTAAAGAAATTCCTCATTCCGAGACTGATGTCGGCGGCGCACGCGATCTGACACATGGCCGTCCTGTGTGGAATAAAAGGGAAATCGTCAAGAAATTAATGATCCCAGGAATCTCCCCGGTATTCGAGTGCATTTTTCTTCCGCTAAGCTTAGCCTGTGTGTATAGTCGTTAAGTTGATCGAGTGTGTATGTATCGGACGGATGAAAGAAAAAAAAAAACAAAATTCGGAATAATAAACGCACTTTTAATAGACGGCCAATCTTTCCACAGAGACATTATTCATGGAAAGCGTCGTTGTTCACGAAATTCAAAAGAACATATAGTATACAACTAAAGCGCTCGAATTAAGGATTCCTCGCTACATAATTCACAGGACATCTGCGTAAATCATGCGCGGCTTTAATAGAGCTACATTCCGCACGTGTCGCGCTCGCTGAAATATAAACCCACAATAAATTACATTCAGCGCGAAAAATCGATGAAACACAGCCTCAGATAAAAAAAAAACACCCTGTGTATACATCACAATATAGGCACGACTACTTACATGAGGAAATTCGTACAGAAAACGATGCTTCTCGTGAGATCCATCCGAGACGAATAAACACCGGACACTTGTATTACACTAAAGAGAGAAGAAGAGCAGCCGGCGGCAGCCGTAGGCTACCTCGAACTGGCACACTTGCACAGCCTCTGCTAGAGAGAGAGAGAGAGAGAGAAAATCAACGTAGGCGTGAAACTCTGCACGACGGCCTTTATTATAATAGGACGCGCCGATAGTGCGACGAGGAGAGGGAGGAGACACTGCAAAAACGACGGCGCGTGTAGGCCGTCAGCGACGACTACGAGGCGGGAAAAAAAGAATAAGTTTTTAACAAAAGGGGATCGCGCGCGTGCGAGAGAGAAAAAAAATAGGGGAGATGATAGACGCGGAATTTATTTAGGAGAGGAAGCTAGAACCGACGGGTTATTCGGGAGGAATCGGAGGAGTAATACAAGGTCTATATACCGTGAGAGAGAGAGAGAGAGAGAGGAACAAAGAGCAGAGTAAGTACGCGAGCGGAATACCGAGAATGTCGAGATTCTGCGAGTGGATAGTTGGAGGAAACTTATGCGCCTCGTCTCGTCCTTGATCGTAGTACACTCTCTCGATGGGAAAAACTTTTCCCGATATTATACAGGCGCCGCCGCCGCCTATTGTTCCCTATACAGCCGTGACTTATCCCCCACCAGATACAATGGCCCGTACTGATGTGGACGTTATTTTATTTTGTTTTTTTCGCTCGATTATAATTCGTCTGTTCTTTCTTTCTTTTTTTATTTCTGTGCAACGGTTGATTAGAGGGATTACAAGAAGGGGACGAAGGAAAAATGAGAGGGACACACGTCGATGGGGAAAAAAGTGCCTTTTGATCGACGACACGAGCGGCTTTGAGGAGAGAGAGAGAGAGTGGAGTCATTAGACGGACGATGAAAGGATTTGTTCTACCGCGCAGGCGTGTGTGTCTGTGTAGGGGGATCGATAGGGACAGATATTTTAATTATCCGAGGAGAATATTTGTTTCGTTATTATTTTTACTGAAGGAATGTATCTTTCGTAATTTCGTTACGTCTGACCGAATTCAGGTCAAACTACTTAAATACCTCTCTCTCTCTTGCGTGAGAGGGTGCACATATATTGATTAAAAACGCGTGCGTAGAGAAATTACTATGTAGAGCATAAGAGTCGCTTCCGAGCGTCGACTTTATCTCGAGCAAGAATATTCATTTAAAAACTTCCCGATCCTCTCGAGTCTACTTGGAAATATCCCTTCATCGTTTCACATAATCTCTAGTTGGTATCAAAACCGAAAGGGCGACCTTTGCTACACAAGCCAATCATCGGAGTTTCGATAAGTAGATTTTCGCCGGTATGTGTGTGTGTATACTGTCGAGACTTCCTGATGGCAGTAGTAGTAGTGGCGCTGCAGTATATAACGGGTTGCGCGCGCGGTAAAAGATCGCGAGCAACAGGTATCCCAGGGTATATATAGGTGTGCGTATATAGTGCTGTAAGTGAGCCTGTAAATTGGCCGGGATATTAGTGCGTGAGTTTATCTGTCCTTTTGTTCTGTCGGTTTATTTGGGTTCTGTGGAGAAAAGAAAATTAATAACTCTTCGTTTGGTTAACCGTTTAATCAATCAGGTTGTTATACTCTTGTTTGAGAAAAGCAATGCGAAACTCGGAACAAAAGAAGCATTTCGAATAAACAATCGCCGTAACGTCCCCGAGGAAATCACCCAGCGATTCGGTACGGTTAAAATTAATTGAAGAAGGAGAAAATTATACTGCTGACTCGTCTGACCACACTCGGTTTATTCCACTTAAATCTCGCGCTTAAATCGACCGTATAACCCCGCACGAGCTGTATAGTCTACTTCTCAACTGTATATGCCCAGAAGACAAAACAGCCCAGGCTATATAATCTACGTCATATCGCTTTATTCAAGCCATGTACAGATATACACTGAACTCGGCAAATCCCTCGGTAACGACGTAACTTCGAAATACGTATCGTATCGTGATTTCGAAAGCGACTATACGATCAGCAAGTTTTCCAAAGCGATGAGTCGACGATCTATCACGATACTATACGATATGCTACCATTAGTCACAGCAACAGAGTCGATTTTATTTTGCTCTTCTTTTTTTTTCGGGAAAAAGAAGAAGAGCAACAGCAGCTTCCCGAAATCTGGTGTGTCGCGCAGTTCATGCTTCATTTACATTCAAATAACCTGTTGCGACGGAGGAACTTTGTTTTTCTATCGGCTTCCGTATAGACCGCTGCATATTCATTAGACCGTCATTTTATTAGCTCAGCTTGAATCCGGGCTTTTTCATTAGTGCGAGCTACAGGAGGGGATCGTGTGCAGCAAATGCAGTAGTGTATAAATACCGATGGTTATTATACTGAAAGAGATCGAGGATAAAAAGCTTGGGTGTTTGGGGGGATGGGACGACAGTTTCGGCGATTTGTTCGTCACGAAGAATATAAAGCGATAGAAGCAATCGCCTAAAACCACGTTTAATTCAGGATCTCAGTCCATTAGTGCCTCTTTTCTCTTCACCACAAGACGAAGGAATTCGTTAGCTGTGTGTCTCAGAAATGAATTCGGGGGAAAATCAGATTCGTTATACAATAATAGCGGTATACTTCCTATTCACCTCAATTTCGAGCCTCGTAAAGCAGTAGCGGTATTTTTGCTCGATTCACTTGGACGAGTGTAATGACTGCATCGATGGCTTTAATATGTATGCAAATATCTTATATACTTTTGACACGGCACACACCGCAGTATTTCATTTAAACACATAGAAAATTTATGCAAGCTCGTCGTTGCGCTGGTCAGGCGGCTTAATCAGGTCAGAAACTTGCCGCTCTCCCCGCGAAGCCGGGGAAATATTTCATTCGCTTTAGCTCTGCGTGATGTAATAGTTGATGAATAATAATGCGATCATAAGTTTTGATGGAATCTCGGGGTTAATTAGTTGGCCCAAGTGCGTGTCTCACGCGTTTAATTAACGCCGCTTTACGTTAGAGTATATGCGCCGTCGACGAAAAAAATACTCGAAAAGATAAGAGCTACTCGTCCGCGAGATAAAGAGCGTAAATCCCTGCCCATAAATTACTCTCAAACGAAAATCTCCCGTCTTCGGGTCGTAACTCAATAAAGCTCGCGGCGAAGATAGAAGAAGCTTCAAAAGTCAGAGAGAGAGAGAAAGAGAGAAAAAAAAGAGAGAGCTGCAGCCGCGCAAAATCTCGGCTTTACTGCTAATAGCTCCGATAGTCCTGAGAACCGCAGCAGCGTCATAGTCCTATATTCGTCGTAAACGTCCCACGACCGGATGCACTTTGCGATGTGTCTCTAGCACGGGATGCTTTTAACGATCATCCGCTGCACCTCTCGTGAATTACAACGACGGGCTGCTCGTCCTTCCTCTTTGAGCTTTCTCTCGCACCCCTTTTGTTTTATTCCGGCGAGCTTTCCCTCTCTAGACTCTCTGCATTAAACGAGGATCTCCTTTATGACAGCGATCGATATAGACTACGGTCTGGAATGAGACAGAGAGAGAGATCTCGATGAAACAAAAGTAGGTCGAAACGCTCGCGCGAAAATTCGCCGATATATCTATATACGCGCTGGTGGGATAAGTCCAAGGAATCGCGACGCGACGCTTAGGAGCAGCGGGCTATTGGATTAGAGAGGATTTTGCTTATTGGCTGTGGCTTTTTGCGTGATATCCGTAATCGCGGGTTTCTCATTACTGTTATTGCTTATGAGCGAGATTAACAATCGCTGAGATCGACGTGTTTTTAGAGATGAATAAATATTTGAAAAGAGAGAGAGACGTGTATTATCGGGACGTCGCGGATTCGATTAAATTTAGAATCCACGCGAGATACACTTGTACAAATACCACCTACTCCCGACTAATCTGACAACTTATTGGCAGCGGATTATTTTAATATCGATTTTCACGTATAGTAGTGAGACAGTGAATAGTATACTCACGTACATAGAGACAGCTGATTTTGCATTTTAACAAAAAGCTGGCGTAACAAAGAGGCAGCTCTGCGCTGCACATCGATAATTTTTTCATTCTCTCGTGCTTTCGATCAGGACAGGAGAAGAGTAGCTACTCGCGTCATCGATTTTGTTTACAGGCAGTAAAATATTTATTAGAGAAAATTCTGCTGTTATGAATCCTAAGATTTTTACGAGCTTCCAGTAGCTCTTCCCAGGTGGATTTTTATATATGGCTCTCGCGATTAATCGTAAAAGAGCGAAGCTTTAAAAACATAATTTATTACTGAAGAGCGTGTAGCATACAGCACTTTCGCGCTTAATTTGATCTCCGAAAGCTCTTTTTTATTTTCAACCTACACGTAACGAGGAGACAATATTATATATCAACGGTCACACACTGCGCTCGTTATGAAAAATCCCTTCAGATATAACCTTCAGCGCTTAAAAAAATGCTCGGCCCAAAAGCTCAAGCTCAGCGCGACGACTAACGACCGAAAAAGCCTGCGCTAAGCAAATTTCGCCAAATAGACAACAGCCGGCTGCAACAAAATAAAAAAAAAGAGCGAAACTGTCGAGAGAACGGAAGGAAGACCGAGAGAGAGAGAATCGAACTAGAGGCCTCGTCCCTGTCGATCGTAATTCGAGACACTTCCGCAAGCTCTAACAGCCTCGATCTCGTGTGTATCCATCTCTCGTGCAGCCGGTCACGTGACACTTCTCGCGCTTCGAGTGACATACGCATACGTGTATATATACAGTGTATATGTGTACGTGCTGGCTCTGCGTTGATTTTACGGCGTCTCACGCCCGCGTGAGCCGCGAAATACGAGCGGAAATTCGACATTTGAAAATACCCGCCATATAGCCTCGGGCGTATACCGTGAATTTCGCTCAGATTCGACTTTTTGCTCGTATATGCAGTGTGTACATGGTCAGCAGATTTGGCTTCGGGACCTCTTGATTGTTTCTCTTTCTTTTTTTGCAAGCTCGACCGGAATTGTTTTTTTTTTTTATCTTCGCTTCGGTTTTCAATATTGAGAGTGTAAAAGTCGCGGAACGAGGTTGACACTGTTTTTTGATTGATTTCGAGAGGAAAAATTACGGAAGACATGGTACATATAAAAAAAAATTATTCAAAGAAAAGTTCTTAATAAGCATCAGAGTTTTGGACTTGATCAAATGCATTTAATATTTTAGGTCGTGGAGTGGATATATCCATTCATACGATCTGGCGACTGAAAAGATTAAAGTACCTTTTCGAGCTTATAAGAATACTAAACTAGAGGAGCAGTTTTATTTTACCGTCGAGGAGCAGATATGGTGTGTGACGATCCCCGTTATTTTTATGGTCTATACTTTAGAGTGTTCTCGAGAGAAAAAACGACTGAGGTTTTTGCTTTACGAACTGACTGAAACGAGTCCATCGGAATTTTAATACGAAAAAAGAGCTCGAATTAAAGAAAAAAATCAAAAGCGCGTCTCGTGAAAAAGGTAATTTTTAAAGTTTTACGAATCCGAGAGAAATATGCGCACTTCGAAAATAAGAACGCGACGATTGTTCGTGTCGCGCGATATTCGTATTGAATCTGAAAAAGTTTTTTCGAACAAAGCTAGAGACTTTTATATCGTAGTTTTAACTTTCAATTCAGTAGGTGATCTACATTTGCATCTCTATTGATTCTTTATAGTAAATGACCCATTTCGAACAAGTGGCTCTGCGTTTTAAAATAAAAGAAGCTATTCGCAAAAAATGTTTAAATTTAGAAGCCGATTCTCATATAAAGAGTCGATTATAATTTGCAAAATATTTTTCATCAACGGTTTAAATAGATTCTTCTCCAATAATTATGCTGGCGAAAGAATCGGGTATAAAAAAATACGGAACTTTTCCAATAATTGTTTTTTACCGATATACGTCGGATGGGCAAATTACTTAAATTTTCATTTGCATGCAGATTTCCTTCTTTTACGCGAGACAAATTTTATTATACCAGGCTTTTTCGATCATGGTTATCGTAACACCTGCACACACGTATGCAAAAATACATTTTAACTATCGATTGGCTTCAGTTTATTTAAGCTTCGTGGACTAATTTGTGAAATGAGGATTTACGTAATGGAGTAACGTGTAATATTCAGATTGTTGTGATGAATTATTTAATCGCCACATTTATTGTAGCTACATATTAAATTCAGTAAACCTGTCTCCAGATTTAGGTCGCAAATAATTGAATTGTGACAGCTTATTCGGTTGAACATAACGCAAAGATTCATTCGAAATCTGTTACAACCCTGTTAAAAAATAATGGATTATAATTTTTTACATTTCGCATAAAAACGTCCACTCACGAGTCTAAAAGCACAAGGCAGCCGCGTTAAATTCGTGCAATATAGCAATCGGTCATTAATTGAGTGTACTCGCGTGACCGTCCGTTGTCCTGAGAATGAAATTTCATTACAGACTCTGAAAATACTGAGTCACTGGAATTTGCTCCTCACAGTCAGAATGAATTTTCGCGCCATGAATATTCACTCCCACAGTTTCTGGAAAAGCTCTCCTCTTCTCCAGTCGCACAATCACCCTAATGGTGTTAAGCGTAATCGCGATACATGTACTGCATTTTAATCCTCACTAGTGAGATATCGATCGTTATACGATACAACATCTCGTATTTTTCCTAATATACATATACAAAACAATGCTCGCAAGCGTCCTACAACTTTTCTGCACTCGTCTTATATATCCCTCGAAAAAATTCCGTCGATACACAACAAGAGACGCAGAGAGAATAACAGAAGAACACACATGAAAAGAAGAATCATCATAAATCGCTCAAACCTCATTGGCGGTCGAACCCATTTACAGCGGTGCTGGCGTCCGTCCGCTTTGCTGTAATAATAACGCACAAAGTCCATTAGGCCTCAGCCACTCCGAGATCCGCACTCACCAAATAATCTACACACGATATCTCATACATACGTATATATACGTACAACACAGACTGCAGCTGCCCGGGAGCAGCAGCAGCAGCACTGCCCCGTGAATTATCAAAGTAGCTACCGGCAGCAGCAGTGGTCCTCTCCCCTCTCGTCCCTCCGGCGCGTCCCTCTCATTTTTATATACCCCGACTATGTGTTCTATACGTATATATATTCCCAGCAAACCGAGTGAGAGTATAGAGAGGGTAGAGGAAGCGACTCTCCTGTTGCTCGGGACCGGCCGGAGCGTGTGTGTGTGTATGTGTGTGTATACCCCGCTCGCGCGTCTGACTCGCGCGGAGTCGCACTACTGACTGAACGCAAGAGAGCAAGAGAGACCGAGCGAGAGCGCGTTATACACACGCCAAGCGTCTCCGGCAGCTGCGCGCGCGCGGCGCCGGCGCGAAAATAGTGTACTACTACTACTACTACTACTACTACTACTATTATGACAAGGCTATGGGGGCTGTAGGTTCACGTGTTTACGTGTAATTGTCCCGAGCGAACCACCTCCCCGTCTGTGTATATATTTGTGCATGATTCAGAGACAAGAGCTTCCGGGGGCTTCTATATGCTCGCTCTTTTGTTTTCCCTCGTCGCACGTGCGTGCGTGCCACAAGTGTGTGCGTATTATACGAGCAGTTCTATATACTCCAAGGGGTGGCCGACGCCATCTTGGAAAAGTATATGGGAGAGGGAGTCTACCGCTCCATAAAGCGCCGCGCCTTCTCCCCCTCTCTCTGTCTATCTCTATATAGGTATACGTGTTACCCACCATAAGAACGGCTGCTGCTGCTGCTGCTGCCCTTTATGTATCGCGTGTACGCTGGTATGCTCCGGCTCTTTGTGCTGTGGCACGCGCTATTTCGCGGGTGAATAATGACGGGACGGTCTAATTTTGCGGCGGGACATCGGTAGTTATATTGATGCTATACGACCAAATTACTCGGGGCTAGAGAGAGATGAGGCTCTTTTTGCTGTCCGGGACAGAGAGAGGGTATTTCGGGTTGCCGGGAGAATTTTCAAGGTCGGGTTTTCGCGTGTGTGGAGGGAGATTCCGGGGTTTTTCGCACTAAACGAAGGTCAGGCTGAGTTTTAGAGAGAGAGAGAGAGGGTTCGCGGAAAGCGTAATTTTGAGAACTTGTGAGGAGAGAATAGTGGCTGTTATATTGTCGGTGGATAGATTAGAAATGAAAAATTCGTATTCTTATCGGCTATACACTGCTTCGTGAATTCAGATTACATATTTCACCGGGGGATACAGACAGCTTTACGCCCAAAGTTTAAGTTAACACTTTCTTGAAAAATCCGGATTAGCTCGTAAGTAAGCCTGGCTTACCACCGAAATTTACTGTCTGTGTATGTCTCGATTAAGTGTGTGTGTGTAAAAAAAGCACATTTCAAAAGCTTTAACAGTATTTTTATTGAAAATAAATTGCACTTTGTTTTCTCTCTCTCTCTCAATCAGTCGTGTACGAAAACTGAAAGGGTTAACTTTATTTTAAACGTATACAATAAACGATTTATCGATTCTCTCCGCACCCGTAATGACGCTGTCCAATTATAGAGTTAATCCAATATAATACCAGGAGAGAAATTCGTTTGGAAAAAGGCACTTGACCGGAATCGATCAGAAATAGTATATACGCGCAAAATTCGTTTCAGGCTATTTTTCTTTTAATTAACTTTGTCGAGCGTTCGATCGTTTCATTAAACAAAAATACGCGTATACAAAAAAATGTTAACACCACTTTTTTCAACAAAGCGACAATTTACGCGCGTCTTACGTAACAAAATCCTCAGAGACGATAATATAACACTGTTTGCTCGAAATTCGAAAAACCCAACGAACCCAGCAATAAACTCGGCTAATGCGATAATTCGCGCGGACGATTTATAGAAACGCAAACACCTATAACTCAAGACACTCGTATAATCCCAAACACTGTATATCCCAGCATTTAACTCATCCTTTTGCCATATACTAGAAAAAAAAGACAACATCGTATTTTTCGCACGGCGTAGAGAATCGCCGAATTATTTATGACTCCGGCAGCTTCAATTTCGCTCGTTTGCCTTTTGTTTCGCGCTTTTGATGCAGACTATACGCGTCGCTCGCGTTATTTACGGTCTGGCGCGTATAAATCTGCTGTTGCTGCTGCTCCGGGTTTTCGTCGAGCTCGTGACTAATGATGGCTCACGGCCATGGGAAAATACGGATAATTTTTCGGGAAAACCGACCAAGCGTCGCGGCTAATTATCAACGCGTCAACTCGCGGCTGGCGAGATTTACTATAATATATATAGAGGACGACACGTCGTTGCGGAAAAATTAATGCGCGACGATAAAAACTCCGGCCTGACAATTATTAGCTCGGTGAAAATTTTAGCGTTGATCGATGAAAAATTTGCTTCGATATATATGTTTCTTTTTGATTAATGATAGCGAGAGAAGCTCCTTGATTGCTTATCGAATATAATATATAGGTTCGAAAGAATGAGGTAACATCAATCAGCATTTTTGCTACATGTGCGAATGCAATCAGTCTTGCAGCGTCATGTTTATATTTTATTCCCTGTGTGACTCGGCGATTTTCTTCACGTCGATTATGTAAGGAAAAACTTTTCACCCTCGAGATTTTTAAAGTACATACAATATATGTATAATACGGAGGGAAACATATTCATTATGCATCCCCTTATAGATACGCACGTTCAAATTACTTCCCACAAGCTCGAGGCATTAAATTTCATCATATAACGCCAGGCGTATAAAAACTGCTAAATGTATTTCGGCCGTTAGAGCATAGAGAGCAAGACGATAAAAGTCACAGTTGATGGCCGTAAAAAATTCGTTCAGCATACGCGAATAAATGCTTCATCGGTGCGAACGTATAAAATTCGTACAAAGCTTGCGCTCCTCTTATACAGAAAAATAAAACTGTTATATATACCTGCAACGTATACACGTTTCCCATAAAAGTCGACGATCCACGCTTGAGCGACGCTGAAAAATAATTCCTCCCTTTTGTTCGATTCTCCTTTTTTCGTGATATGCCAACGTAACAATAACCTGCGGTCGTGACGTTAATTCCCTCTTCGCGTAATTTTTGGTATAACCTAATTCTCGCAGCGCGCGGTCATTCAAATTACGGCTAGTCCTGATGGCCTACATACGAAAAAAATTTTCGTGATCCCAGATAAGCCGGCCTCTTTCTCTTCGTCCTTATCGAGGGATATTTTTCATATCGTGTTTTGCCGAGATTAAAAGTCGAGCCCTTGCGTGATATACGCACGCGGTTGCGTATACGGTAAACAAAGTATCTTTAGATGTATAGTGTATTTTTTGTGGTTCGAGGGAGTGTTATTGCATCGGAGAGAAAAATCTAGAGGATTATATACACCTCGTTGTAGCGTTGAACTGATTCCAAACTGCGATAGTTTTGGTCGAGTCGACGTGTAATAGTTATATCTAGATCTTGAGTAGTGAGAAGTTTGAAATTACGTCTCTGTCTGAGGTGGGACTATATATATATAAAGCGCGTTGGTATCCACAGGTGGTAGTATCGCGTCTGGAGTGAAAAATCTCTGGGGATTTATACGAATTCATTATAACGAGCCGCTAATGGAATGATATTGGAACGATACTGTCCAATGATAATGCCGGCTGGTTAATTCCAAATGTATACGCGTATCTATATATTCGCTCCTGAGCCGATTCTCCTACGTGGAAATTCAATTATCGCTGATATAGATACAGATATATCTTTCTGCTGTGCGCATTCGAATTAATTAACATAAGCCATGTAATTATATATTATATGCGCATAATAAAGAAACGAGTAAATATATAAGTATAATTTTCACTAAAAAGCATTTACCTAATGGAAGTAAAGTTTCGGGAAAAAAGCTGATTGTCCGCGTGGAGAGAGAGCATAAGCATTTTCATTAGCATAGTTTCCAGAGCGTGAAGAACAAAGTTGGCCAAAGAACAAGGCTCCGAACTTGCAGAATTTACGCGCAAAGTATACACAACATCGAGCTAACTAGACGTGTAGTCAGATCATGTCTAAAATAAATGTAAATTCATGTGGATCCACGAGCTCTCAGCTCTCAGTGTGTTATTCACTCTTCATGATTTCTTCTGAATTTCCGTGGTTAACACACGGAAAATCGTCGATGCCGCGAAATGATAAAACTTAGTTTTCGTGTTGTGTCCCTTTATATACCAACTTTAACTCGGGCCGAGTACTGAATATTCAGGCTTTTGTTTCGACTATGTAACGAAATATGCGGGCCTGGCGAAGCGCTTTTCCGTCGTATTATCTCGACCAGTGATCGATTTAATATCGTGTGTCCGCAGTTTCGCTATCTGTGCGCCAACACTGCTGACTTTTTCAATTTATATCTGACATTTTCCAGCAGTGATCCGGATCCCTCCGGTGCTGGCGATTTGCGTATACGTATATACGAGTTTCCTTCGGTAATTTATGGTCAGGCCATGGGGAGATTAAAGTTTAATAAAAGAATATTTTAGATTCAATCTTATGTAGGACATTGTTCGAACGAAGTTTCTACAAGAAATTGTCTTTTTTATTCGTATACTATACTGAATAATAAAAAACGGAGGCATGCATCCATGAATTATTGGGTGCAGGAACAATATATAGATTCATAAAAATATTTAGAAAGAAATTGACAGATATTTTAAGAGTTAATAGAACTTTGCTTTTGTTCACTTTTTAATTTTTTTTTTTAGATTTTGATAAAAAATATGTATAGTAAAAAGTTTTAACACTGTGAGTAATATGGATAATATAAAAATTCAAGTAAAAAAACAGCAGAGATTTTTGCTTCATATTACGAAACATGTAAAATTTATGCAAGAGATAACATTTACTTAAAATATGTAGCGAGGTGGAAAGAAGTAAGAAATATGAGTACAAGGCAGAGTTGAAATTTTTTCTGTTGAATTAGTAAAATAGTATAAATTTAAGTTGATTAATATACGAGTAAATAGAATTACAAACAGAAATCTAATTACACAAATAAAAGCACTTTGTCATGCAGAATAAAATAACTATAAAAAGCCACAGCTGCAATTAAACGTGAAAAATATAGCATCAATCTCGCTCGGCCAAACACACGCATAATCTAAACCCAAAGGGGAGATCCTAAAAAATTGCAAATTGGAAGATTAAAGCCCAGAGGCGCACAGGCAGGAGAGCGCGTGCAGGTGCTATTTTCCCGTTGGCAAGCCACCGCGTATCGTATAATAACCGGCGCATTAATCTACCAGGCCGACGAGAGAGAGAAGCTAAAGGCCGGTTAATCAGCGAGATTCATCGACGCGTTGCATGTCGTCGACGCCCCGGTAAAAAAAAGGCCGGCAGAGGGCTGAAAAATGTAAGTCAAAGATAGCACGTGGACAAAGGCGGCGCGAGCGGCTCTTTTCTTTTCATGATAAAATTTATTTTGCAGGTGGTTCATGCATGAGTGAAGTGCTTTTTCTTGGTTAAATATACTTGCTGGGTATAGTGTAAGAGGGATATTAGGTTTACGAGCATAAGAGAGCATGCTGATTAATCAATCAAAAAGTAAATGGCGGTAGGAAATTATCTTGGTTTATCTTGATGGTATGTCTGTTGGCGTTGATATGAGCTTACTGGGATGACATTGTTTTAAATAATTTCCCAACGCTTAAGATTTTCTTTTATTTTTTCTTATTTTCTTATTTTTTTAGAGAAATTAGTAATAAATATATGTAAAGTTTGATAAAATATTAATATACAATGAAGCTTATGAACATAATAAAATACGATTAAAAAATTTGTTTTTATGGAAAGTTTACATAATAATGATGTTTGTCGTAAAACATTGAGCATAAAATATTCATGAGCACATATAACGATAATTGATTTTATATAATAATAAAATCCAATGAGAGGCAAAATAAACGAGAGTAATTCAATTAAATGCAGAAGTAAAACGTTTCCATAAAATAAAGAATCCCAAATAATCCCTCCTAAAAATATACGAAGACAATAAAAATCTAAATTTAATTACATACTCAAAAGTAAAAGCCCTGAAAAGAGAAATATTTATCTCCGCAAACAAACCGCGCGAACGAGCAATCAGCCTCGCGCTCCATCCGATATTCCAATTTAAAAGCCATTGAAAGCGATTCGAAAACCACCTCTCCTCAAACTCGTCGTAAAAAAGGCGCGGCGCGCGCAAGTGAGAAAAAAAGGCAGCTGGTAAAAAAAAAGACGAGAGAGATATCCCGAGGCTCAAGCTCAAGCTCGCGATCAATGCCTCGCGAGACGCGACACGACTTCGACACACGCCGCTGCTGACTATACGAGTCGTGGTGGGAGAACAGAGACAGAATCCCTGCTCGCCTTTGCCTTTTCATTTCCGAATGCCTGGGCTTCCCTGCGCGACGGCAGCCGAGTTATCTGGGTCGCGCAAGCGAGCGGCAAGCCGAAAAAATTTTTAAACGCGCGTGCGGTGGCTCTTTAAATTCATTCTTCCGAGGTTTTTCTCATTTTGTTCGCTTCTCGGGGAGTCTCTTTGGTGCTAGAGCTCTGTGCTTGGTATAGGTATGTATGTATGCGCGTCGCGAGGTGACGAAGTAATAAAGTAAAATATGCGTCTCAGGAGAGCGAAAAGTTGTTGCGTTTTGCTTTTTTCGTTGGACGAGTACGTCTTGCGAGTTAGCTCTGTTGGCCACAGTTTGCTTGCTTTGATTTGGAATTTTCTTTTCGTTTGGTAATTTGTATTTTAATTTGGTAGAGGATGTTGTTTTGGAAAAATAGAAATATCAAAATATTGTGGAAAATATTTAGAATAAGAAAAAGTATATAGAAAATATTAAAATTTATATATCAAGAGATGTTGAGTATAAAATTTTATTAAAAATTTTTTTGTCAATATATTGAAAAAACTTTCTTATATCTATTATATAGGTGAATATAAAACATTATTATTTCATGCAGTGTAAAGTTTAGTACACGAAATAAGGTGCTCGCTGCAATATACATATTTTAAACATAATAAGGAGAATGATGATAGGTGCAAGAATCTTGTAATTGAGCTACCTACGCTGAGTAATTAATAAAACAGAAAATCCATATTTTACGAATAAATTACCATGTAAATTCTAGTACATTTTTAATTCCGGACGAACGATCATTTTTATATGAATTATGTATATAGCACCGTACAATTTCACGATGAAAATCAGCTTTTTCGCAAACAAAAGCTGTAATTTTTGCACGAATTTATTTACAGCCATATCCGATGCTTTTTCTTTGTGAATATTTTTGCAACTTTTAAATCGAAATTCAAACAATGATTTATACAACGAAGGACATAAATTCACGATCGTGTATTGAAATTAAAAAAAAATCTCACTCGAAAATTGCTATTATCTAAAATTGGCATTCTTTCATATTGGCTCATTAAATTTTCTCACTTCTTATTTTCAAGCGAAGAAACGTGCTGGGCGACGAAGCAATAAACGTACCGAGAAAATTTTCCACGTTTCTCACGTGAGAATTTTCCTCTTAACTTTATTTTCAGCGAGAGGTGAAACATTTCCGGCGGAAGTAGACGTCTCAAGCTTTTATTTTCGGAAATGAGAAAATTTTTCAAATATTGATCAAGCCATGAAATTCAATATGATGTAATTTTGTTCACTACTTGGTTTAAAATATTTGATGCACGTTCAGCTCTTGAACGATTTTAATTAGCGAATAGATAGAACAGTTATATCGTTTTATTGATTAATTTTTTAATATCAACAAAAAAGTTGAAAGAACAAATTTTATACATAAATAAAGAAATGGATGTAGAATTTCAAACTTGGTGAACTCAATGAGTGGGATTGGAAATTCAGTTTTTCCGTGTAATTACGCATTTTCTCTGTGCAAAGAACTTACCGTAAGACCGTGCAATACTTTTTTCATTTATTCTACAAAAGTAGGAAAATATTTTGTAAAATTAATAAAGTGTAATAGTGGAAATCATGCATTTAGTAGTAAAATTTTATTCGCCGATTATTAACAAAGTTTATTATGACACTTAGAAAGTTTACAAGAAAAATTTAACAATAATATTTTGTTTTGTAGAGATTAATTTTTTTCTGTATGAAATATAAAAATATGAAGTACGTTAAATACACAGAACCACAACTTTACATTTTAATGAAACAAAAATAATATTTACCAAATGGGAAGATTCGTACAAGCTTTTAGCGCAACTAATTGTTTTAAAAGCATTTAATTATAAATAATGTTAAAAGCATTGCTAAATAAAGATGTTTAATAAACATTATACAATCACATCATGCACGAACACCGACTACTACATTTTTTATAGACAAAAGAAACTGAAACAGTCACATCATTAAACGCAGAGCTTGAATAAAAGCTCAATACTGCTCAGTAGTAACAGACGGATACCACAAGACCCTCAGACAAATTCAGCCTGAACGATCTTTTCCCTTAATCTTCAAAACCCCTCTCGACCATCATCCCCCGCTAAAGGACAAAATCTCAGCGGACTCGGTCAAACCTCGAGCAATCTCGAAATATAATCGACCACTCGACAAAATCCCCTCACACACACACACGCGAGAAAGCTGCAGAGAAAATTCTCAAGAGTCCTCTACTGTCAGCTACGCCACTCGTCGACAAGTTCGCGTCAATATTATCCACCCTCGGCGACGAAATCTCCTTGTTATCAACCGTCGCAAGCTTTCATCGACGCTCAACTGGTAGTAAAGCTCTGCTTTACCAGCCGCGCGATAAGTAGGGAACTACTCGCCTCGTAGTTGGAAAGTCGAGCTTTGCCTTGAACAGCAATCGAGCTTGCGTGGAATGGCTTATTGAATGGCTCTACGTAGTGGTATTGCGGTTGAATTTTTTATGGAGAATTTTACAGCATTAATAGAACTAATGGATCTTGAAAATTGCAAGGAATAATGTTATCGACTTTTAAGCAGAGGGTGGCGAAGAGGAGAAGGCATTAAAAGTCTTGGAACGATGCATTTATGAGGACGGTATTATTTTTAAAATTTCCTACCTGCGAATGCGTCGAAAATTTCAATTTTAAATGAGCTTCGCGAAAGCCCGGAATCCTATTAATTCGCAAAGGGATTGCAGAAACAGGCGTTGCGATAATAATACTCGGCGCCAACAATACTCACTTTATACCTGTCAACATTGACTAATGCACGGATTTGGAAGTGTAAAAATAATTTATACCCCGAAATAAAGTGCGCGCCCAGTGCTGTATTATGCGGCGAGGGATTGTATATATGCATAAGCACGCTTTCAAAAGTTTTTAGTTTTATCATTCATGTAAAACATTGTGGCATTACGAGGAGTAGAATGAGTTCTTGTAAAGTTGAAACTGAATGTATGTGCGCTATACCCAAGAACTTTGCTGCGGTGAATAAACACGAATTCAGTTTTCGAAGAGCATAATTTGAGATTATGATTCATAATCCATTCAAGATAAATATTAAAAACAGATTTTTTTTGACACGTGTTACCCTTTGTTTTTGAATCGCTTATTGTACGAGTTTCGTTATAAATTATTCATTTTGTAATAACGAATTGCGCTGTATGCAGAAACCTTGCTGTTAACTGCGATTGGATGTAAGAAAAAGTGGTGCAGTTAAAATTTTGGTGAGGCTAAAAATAACCTTAATTCTGGTGTCAAATTGACTCTGGGGCATCGGGCAGGGTGCCAAAAAATTGAGGTTAGGTTTGCCTGCTGTATTAATTTTTTTCTTGCATCGCCTAGAAGGCTATTTACTGATATTACTTCCGATTTGCATCAAATGGCTCGGAAAATATTATTGTCAAAGTGATACCACGATAATGTCCAGAAATTCACAAGCTACCTTCGCTTTTCGCCAAATCGGTTGAATTTCCGAACATATAATATTCGCGCTATTTAGTTTAACAAGATTATAACCAAATTTCTATCGCAATATTCGCAAATTGCGCTTAAAGTGAGGTATAAATTTATAACATTCCTATAGCGGTGAAGCAATTTCCACTCGCAATAACGTGATAAAGTCGGCCAATAAATTGTAGCGTAATGGCGAAAATTTCCGTAACATTGTTGATAACAACTTAATTGAATAATAGAAAATTATCGAATGGGGTAGTAGTCCACTCGTTGAATAGGGAGATGAAATTACGATACATTATGAGGCGTTTATTCAGGAATCCCTGCAAAACTCGGAATGCTTCATCATACATAGCAGCCTTGTATTCCGAAACGTTTGATTGCAGCGAATAAGCAACCATTCGAATATCGAATTTCGAAGAGCATCCATTCGTGCTGTATTTTCAAAGTTGAATCGATATGCAAACATGTTTCGACATATCAACATTTCAAAAGTGTTCAATGTAAATATAATAAACAGAATCGTGAAGAGAAAAATTGTGTGCTCTGAACAAGTGTGTTCGTGATGTATAATCTTAAACCTACATGATGTTATATATACAGAGAAAGAGATATATAAAATATCAGAATATAAAATCGAACAAGAAAATGAAAATAGCATTCTCTCATATATGTATATGCACAATGCCTCATCTCGTTTATAGCTTTTTTTTCTCATCATCCTGGAATATTGTCGTCGATTGCAAAGGCAACACACTGCGCTAGAGCGCCACGTGTGCCTCCGAAATCAACGCAAATTCGAGCGTAGCATTGCGCCACATGCACTTATGGTAAACGTAGCCAGAGATGCATTGATGCTCGATTGCAAGCGGACTCCTATAGATAAATGCAGCTACCTGTAGAGATATATTTAATCGGTACTTAACTCGTTTTCGCTGGCGTTTGGTTTTGAGTGGTTTCTGGAATGTTAACGGTTTTATTATGTAGAATATAGTTTATCGTATAAAATCAAAGAGATAGAGACAGAGTAAGTTGAAAGAGCGTAAAGAAGCCATGATGAGCTGATGAAAGAAGAAGAGATATAAAAAAACACTATCTATAGAGCAGACTCTCACCAAGCCGATGCGCAAGTGTCTCGGTAATGGGAGTATTTACACATACCGAGACACGTGAAGCTGTGATAACTCGTAGAGTAGTAATAAAAAAAAGGAAAAAGCGAAGCATCTCCAGTGATGATTTTCGTATGCAAGTCACAGCAGAGATCCTCAGCTCGATCGTCATGGCGTTCCACGTCCTCTTTTCTCCCTCAGACATCATAGACGACGACGACGACACACGTCGTAATACAGAGACGAAAAACGACAGAGGGAAAAGAAGAGAGGCGTCGTCGCGCGCTCGGTGCATAATGATTAGCGTCGCGGTGTCGTGTGGTGCAAGAACCCTCAAAAAATCTTTTGATGCGGCGGGCGAATAAAGTGCGCGGCGTTCCCATTTTTCTTTTCTCTCGCCTCTACTACCCGCCCCCCGCCACATCATGCGTCATTCGAGTGCATTAATGAGGCCTCGCGCAGCATCTGCCGCATGCAGAGCGTCTGTAATAGGGCTGTCTAATAGTTGGCAGCGTGTCGACTCGAGAGATGAATGTGTGTGCGCGGCATATGTCTCTGTGTGTATAGTGAGAAGCACTAATTTATTGTATATATGTGTCGCGTACGTATGTAATGAGCCGCGGTTGAATTTTCGAGGAAATTATTTTTTCATTCGAAAAAAAAATAGAAGCGACCTTCGGATTTTCCGCATTGAACTTATACGTGCACACGTCGATTTACAGTGTGTACGTGAAGTTTTAAAATTCAATTAATATTACACGATAACAAGACGGCGCCATACGGCTTATAGAATATTTCCATTGCCCCTCGGGGAACTTATGTAAGTCACATACTCGTCGCGCGCGCGCGGAATGCTATACGAAAACAAAAGTTTATTAAATTACACGCGAGAGTGAAAGTAGATTATATACGTGTGCATGTCTGACTATACTCGACTAATTTCACTTAATACGTATACACGGCCTATGCCGTTTAACCGACTGTCGCTTATACACTTTTTCTATTCCCTCAAGTGGGTCAAACACTTTTTTTAGGTCACAAATTCCGTATACACACGTGGTTCTCGAAGCTCACCGTACACAATGTATATCGATTCGATATCTCGTGTGTGTCTGCGATGTATCTCGCATCTTTTTTAAAAAATTAAATCCAAGTTGCATAAGGCCGTATACGCGATTAAACGAAAATTTGTAATTCAACGGAGAAGCTCTTACGTGCATGATTAAATAATGGTTATTGATAAATTCGTCCTCATATCGGTGCAACCGACCGACCGACGAATAAATCAAGTTCAAGCTATAGCTCGCAATTACTTATAGGGCTCACACGGACACGGCCAATATTTTCTCGTCTAGCATATATATAATATAGCTGCAGCTAACGCTCGGAAAATTTCGGATGAATAAATGCATTATTCGCAGATTAAACCATTCCCCAAAATTCGGGACGGCGCAGCGATAAATTCCCTCGAATTCTGTTCTCTCGTCTAATAATCTATATAATGGCTTTAAGGCCCTTCCCGCTATGATAATGTAATTTCATTGTCCCGGAGAGCTGCGAGACATAATTTCAGAAGAAAGAATGCGCTTTATTTCTCCACTCGCTCTCTCTCTCTCTCTCTCTCCACGGGTGCATTAGTCGTTTTATCACTCGGGCGCACTGCTGCATTCTTTCGCGCGCGAAACTTTCCCTCCTCTCTTTCTCTATATATCTCGAAAATTGCGAGTGGACGAGAGAGAACGAGAAAAAGGGAGAAAAGAATTTTGAATTTCGCGCCAAGGGAATTCGATTCATCGCTGGCCGTTGGTTGTATTTAATATGTATATATATTTGTATATCAGACAGACAGGCAAAGTTGAAGATAATCATTCTGGCAGTGCTGGTGAATAGTTTCTTACTATCTAGTTGCTATAGTTTTTGCTGGCTATTCTTTAATTGGAGGTGTGAGGGTTGTTGTTGGGGGTGAGAGTATTAAAAATGCATCATTGCTGATTTTGATCAGATCGATCGGTGACTTGCGCAGTCGTGCCAATGAAGGCATGCAGATATATAAATATATATGTATAGCAAGCTAAGCTCATGCTTGCTCAGCGCTAATAGATTTAAAATTATCTTTCGTTTATATCATTGCTTTTATTTTATCGTCTGCATGCGTCTACTCGAATGAAGCAAGTTATTGTTTTTTTTTTTCCTTTAATTTTGTCATATACAGAAAAGAAAGCGAAGACGAACTATCGCAGTGGAAAATATGCCAATCTTATATATCTGAAATAGAATGTCCATTATGCCTTCATTCGAGCAGTGCATGCATCCGCGGGAGACGGGGCTTCTCCCTCGCGGTTTTCATGAAACTACATAAGAATCGATGTAATAAAAAGCCTTTGAAATGGATTCGGAATAAGGAGAACGCGGCGTCTTTCTTCATCGTTAACAATATTGCAAATACTGTTCCGACAGCTTTAAAACTCGCCCATTGGCTCTCTATACGTCAATTCCAATGCAATTTCATACTGTGTCTTGAGCTTTAAGTAAGTTGATTTTTAAATCTTGCCATTTCTATAGCAGAGAGGTACAAATGGAATGAGGTAGCGATGCTCAAGCCTAAAATTCAGGCTGTGCTCAGGTTCAGGATTTGACCCTCGAGATTCTTATTTAGCTCTACTGAAAAACTTGTCTAGTTCAAAAAACGTCTACATGAATAATAATTAAGAAAATTGTATACCCTTGTCTATCGTTACAAACAAATTACAAAAGAAATCGCTCGAATAAATCTTCAGATACGAATAAAGTCTATGTCAAGTAAGGTCTAGCTCAAGCATTAAGCAACTATATTTAACCTCTAAATTATAGGAAAACGATACCCAAACATAAAGGAGAGAAAAAACTCTAAAATCTCATTTTAAATCCGCCTTGCAGGCTATTTCTCGAGGGTCAAAGATGCCTCTTTCTCGCTCCTTTTTTGCCACTCGCTTTGCAAGACTGGTTTTATCGAGAGCAGACGTATACAGTGTGTATGTGTGTGTGTCCGAAAGCGAGAGCTTGAAAGCAGCGCAGCGGATGCTTTCGAAAAAGTGATGAGAGAAGGGGGTTCGAGTGGAAGGGGTGAAGTTCGGGGACAAGCTTGTAATAAAAAGCACGGGCGAGTGGCTGTGTGCGCGCTTCTTGATATATATATCGCGTATATCTATATTGCGATAATAAAAAATATATATGTATAATATATATATAAGTGATGACGCATATCGCAGCGCATGAGAAAAGTAGAGTCATAATAATAATGTCGTGCATATGTGAGCTTTTGAGATAGTTGCTGGCTGCTAAAATAAAATATAGTAGTAGGGAAGAGAGTCACTTAGAATTATACCTTTTCTCTTCGATAGCTGGCGTAACTGGTCTGAAACCCATAAAAAAGTCATCATGTAATAAAAAACGTCTCTCGGACGGTCTGACGTTAGCTCGTGCGTTTCATTTTTTTTTCTTTTGCTCTAGAAAAAAAATCCTCTAGAAGGCAGAAAAAAGTGGTAGTTGGTGCTCTGGAGACAGTTTTTTTCGAGGAGTCGACGGAGAGAGAAACTACGGCTCTCGATCCGCGCGAGATACGATCGAGAACCGAGCGAATAAGAGTCTCGCTCTTGAAACTCTTTTTGAAGCTTTTTTACGACGAGCCTCGACTCTTTTGTATTCGTCTAGTGTCTTCCCTTGTTGACTGTCGCTTAATTTTTAATTAGAATCTGAGATTGCGTGATTCGATCAATTTCGTTAATTAGTATAGTTCGTCGGTTTTCGATAGTGAAAAAATTGTTGATGATAAATCTCGAAAGTGTGTAGTAATTTATTTCCAGACTGAAGAAGTATGAGTATTTTGCAATGTTTGGTAATTTCGTTTTCGCTCGCAGAAATCTGTTCATTTTGCGAGCTACATTTCCTCGCAACAAGATATTCCGTAACTTACATAAATTAAATAATTTTGCATTTTCCCGTTCCAAAATTCTGCAGCACTTTCCCTCCACTTGAATCTCTGAAATGGCTCTTGAAATAATTTAGGAAGCGAAATAATTAAAAAATATCGCTTTGATTTTCTGTTGCACTCAAGATTTAATGAAATCCTCGTTAAATAGGTAAACGCGAAAATATCCTTCCTAATTATCTTGCTACTTGAATGTTTTTATTAACGTCATGGACGGCGTCGTTAGACTCGTGTTAAAATTATCTGTGAATTTATAAGAAAAATTAGAATACGAATATATTTTACAAGGTCTTCTTTGGACCTTTATTGCTTTCATCATATACGTCGTAAGCCAAAGCTACCCTTTATTTTAATGACAATATAAAAGTTTACTATACTTCCTAATTTCTCGAGTTGTAAAGAACTCGTTAAAGAGATAAAAAATAAACACGCCATCGTGGAAATTTTACTTTCCAAGTGACTTTTTATGCTAAATAAAAGCAAAGTTAATTTAAATATTTGAATGAAAATAACTCTCATAACAATAGAGCAGTCGGACATTTTTTAATTGCACCGCGACTAGAATTTAAATTATCCAGCGAAGCTAATTTTATTGTTTCCACTCTTTTTAAAGCATTTATATCTAGCGTACTTTTAGAGCTAACGTAAAATTTTACTCAACTCTTCAATTCCTCGAATTCCGGGACGCGCAGTTCAGAAAAGTTTACACTGTTACGTGAAAAGTTTCGAGTGGAAAAATTTGCATAAATTTCAAAAGGGGATGATTATTTAATTTAAACAAGGATGTTACATTAAACGTTACTCCATTTCAGTACTGCCGTAGGACCATTATCAGTTACAATGTGTGCCAGTTTGTCAGCTGATTTTACGATAAGTGAACGCGTGTATACTTTAGAGTGTATCGCTATACGACACAGTAAATATCGTGATTATCTATCAAGCTTTTCGGACGTCAATTCAAATTAGGTTAAACGTTGCCTCCGTAAACGATTGTTGTTCAAACGTATTGACTTAGATATATATGCATCATTTTTGTGAAGTACTCTGTATTCGACGTAATAACGGGCTTTATTGCGCAACGTTCGACGGAGGCTCTCGTTACAAAGTTGTTAAAAAGAAAATTATAGCACCGAAATTTAGCTGCTATTCATGAATCAAAACTATTTACGACTTTTTGAGAAATTTAATAACACTCGCGAACTTTTACATACTTTCAAACTACGGGGCAGATATGTTCGATGCAGTGAACTTCATTAAAAGGAAACTGCAGTGGCTTATCGATAAAGTGTTTCTATATGTATATATATATATATATATATGGCACCTTGAGTTTTGGTGATACTCCGAAATAGGCGAGCAGATGGTGTGCAAATTGGACGAAAGTTACTTGGCACCGCGTACAATGCATATCCCCGATATTTAGAGAATATTCGAAAAAAATACGCGACGCCGAAGCTGTACGTAGGAAGATTATAAAAACGAGAATTTTCTGTCAACGCGACCGTACGTACTGAGAAAAACTTTTGACCAAGTTCCAAACTATTCGATCAATTATTTTAACATACATATGATGGAGAGAGTGTGTGTGTGAGCGTTTAGACTCAAAAGTTTGTGGAAACATTTTATTGACAACCTGTTACGGTATTTTTTGGCATGCACATATATAATGAAAACATAGGGCCACTCTAAAACTGCTACATAATGCATCGCTGCTCTTTTTTTCGATTTCCTCCTCGACTATTTTCTACGAAGAAGTGGTGATATGTACAAAATCACACTTGACTTTTCTCCGATGTTACGTAACTCAATAATCTTGACAAAATACATATGACTAGTCTCTGGCTAAAGAAGATAGGTGGCGCACAGGTACTTTCCCATTTCCCTCATCAAAATTGCCTTGTTGGGTCTATTGCTTGGATCGCTCATACTATAACTGCCTACCCTCAACATACCATATATAAAATATTAGTGATATAGTAACAATTTTTATCTCTTTTATAATAAGAATCGAGAGTGCAAATTAAACGTGCAGAAGCATATAAAATTCTTTTCATCGATTTGCTTCCAACTAATTTTACAACTTAGCTACACCGAAAACCCATTACAACCTCTATATAATTTCTGCATGACCGCAACAGCACCAAAAAACACCACGCTCTACCCCTTACAAACCCCAATAAACGCTCGACCGACGACCAGCACCAGCAACAAAAACCATCATCCCAGCAAAACCGGGACACATAAACGCGGACACGGCGTTGAAAGCCTCTACTCTCGGTACACTCGAGCGCTCGTCAATCGCGCGACATCGAGACTCTAAATCATCGCGCGAGTAGCGATAAATATCGAGTTTTCGCATGGCCGCGAGTTTTAATAAGCGCGAGCTTTATAACTCTCGCATTGTGTGCCACTGGGGAGCTTTTACATACGCGCTCGCGCAAGTACGGCCCTTTTGTGTCTCTGGACAAATGGTTAATCGGGGAATCGATGGGCTGCGCGTCGATTTTATACGTTCAGCCTACTACTACTTCCCTGTAATTGTCGACGCGACGATTTTCGAAAATTGCACGCGATGGTTTCCGCGGTTTGGCGGTTGGCTTTTTTGTCTCGTGGATTGGAAAAATCATTTGATTCGGTGCGTAATGTTTTCATATATTGACAAATGCATTTCGTATAGTATCCGAGTTATATACATAGAGAAAGCGATTCCCATTAATATCGACTATATTACAGCTCGCACAATACCATCTGATCTTTTGTTCATTACTCGTGTAACGACAATCGAATATTCGTCTTAATTATATCGACCATTGTGATGACTCCTGATTTATGAGGCAATTATTGCCCGGGATCACGGCGATCTTGCAGAAATTTATATAGGTAGTCTTGTGGGTAATAAAAATACGATTATAGTTTTGTGCAATGAATTCATTACTTTTCGCGATTGCTGGTTAGAATATTTTTGACCAGCTTTTTACAGTGACTGAAATTTATGTGCGTTCTCATTACCGCACAAGCACTAGAGTGTATTAAAGGAAATTTTCAATCAGTCCTAATAGCCCCTGTGCTATTTAACTTGTAGCTGCTTTGTGTTGCAGCTTTTAAAAAGACAATAAACTTTACAACCGCGTATTACCGGCATCCAACGCTACGAATACCATCTGTTTCTACGTTCACGTAAAATAGTTTAGATATTTTGTGATTAAAATTGTTGCCCGCATATGTTTTCCAACATACCAAATTTAATTTTATGTTGATTAAAAATTAACTACATTAAGTTCTTAATTTGTTTCACCGCTGCTTAATATACAGTAATAATTGAAAGAATATTTATTTAACAAAACCGCGCATATTTTTCTCAATTTGGATATATAACTGAAACTCATCCTTTGTCTTTTCGAAACGCGCATTCCCCTGTTTATACGCGGCGCATTTTTAACCAGAATTAATTAAAGTGTCGGCAAACATGCGAGCGCACAGTTCACCGCTTTCCATTTCCCCTAAATGAATTGAAAAATTTTTTCCATTTCCATCTTCCACGTGTAATTGTCTTATGTTTCGTTTATTGAAAATTACAGCTCGCGCATGAAACACAGATTTCTATCGAGCGAATTTCCCATTATTTTCCAATCTCTCTCTCTGCACCATATAGTGTACATATATATCCAATTAAGAACCAGCCAAGCATATTATCTCCCTACACATTGTATATACTCATACTTCTTCTCGTTTCACGCCAATTATTACATAATTAAAAACAAACAATGCTTTTACGCAGCGCTTGATTCTCGCTGCAAATATAGACGCTCGCGGAAATCAAAGCGTAAAACTGCCGGGCAGTTCGAACGTTTTGCAGAGCGAACTTTTCCCTGGAATATCGATTTTCGAAGCTTCTGCTGCTGCTGCTGCAGCCGTCTAATAAACGCGCGATGCAAACATCCGGCTTACGAATTACTCCCCGGATTTTTTGTTGCTCCCGAAATACACGCGGGAAAAAATTCGAGGAACGACGTGCGTGGCTGACGTATCGCCGCAATATGACTTTGGTATAGAGTGTGTGTGTGTGCGGCTGCAACGTATTGCACGCCGTTCGTCACTTGCGCCAGACGTTTCGCCTCGTGTGTGTTGCTGTATATATTATAGTGTGCGAGGAATATGAGAGGTATTTTCTGCGTGTCGCAACGCTTTTTATCGTCGGAATGCCTTTCGGAATCGCGGTGGTAATGGAAGGAAGCTTAATGCGACTTGCGAGGTTTTATTATATACCGTTTATTTTTAAAATTGGAAAAAAATGTCTTGAAATATTATTGCTTCTTCATCGAGTATAAGCCTTCTTGTAGTAAAAGTTTTCAGGAACTACTTAGTCATTGTTTTTCCAATTATTTTTATTACTTAGTCACAGTGTATTTTATATATTTTTTTTACGGTAAAACAACGCCGTTATGAACATTTTTTCGCGATAATTAATTAGTATACCTAAACACATGCAAACGTTAATCTCACAAGCCGCACTACACATCCCGCATTATCTCCGGGCCATTAATCAGGCCAAGCCGCGCGTCCATCTTAAATATTCAATCATACAGCTATACAGCGGCCAACACATAGAGTAGACGCGTCGAGTCGCACACAGAACGTTGTATTTGCCCGCGACACGTTAAAGTTACACGCGACGCGCAAAGTGCATTAAATCCAACTGGCTCTGTGACGCTCGATGTAATTCCTGCGCCATTAAAGTCACGACGTATCCCGCCCCCGTAATCCTCTGTATATATTCCTGCAGCCGAATGAGGGCCTATAAATTTTCTGCGCCCGAAATTCGTGGCGTCGCGTTGCTTTTATACCTCGAGAATGGCTATGGATTTTCGAGAGCAAAAAGTAAAAAATCGTTATTATATTGTCGAGATCGACAGTATAGCTGAAGAGACGGAATATTCAAAAATTCTCAACTGAAAATAGACCGCCGTCGTATCGGAAAAATCAATCATCTGTCATTCCCGTTTTCTGAGTTCTGAAACTTTGAAGCTATGCACTATACGAGAATAGAGTCCTTCTCTATGCACCGGTACTTTGACGAAAATATTTTTCCATTAATCTACGCGGTGGAATGAAGAAAAAAAATCAATCTATCGATTACCACGGAGAGCTGCTTGACATTTTGAGTAATGCAGATGTACGCTGAGAAAAAAAAACCTGTTTTTTTTTCCTGTAAATCTGAAAATAGTGGATTTTTTGTGCTATTTACTGGGCTTCCCTGTAGGATTTACAGAAGTCTCTGCGTAATATTAACTACAAAGCTCATTAGTCAATGAGACTCGAAACACTTGTCTCGTTTTCGCGATCAACACCGAGACGACTTCTAATTACACCTTCACTGTTATATCTTTTAATTGTTGTATAAAGTGCAAAAATTGTATCCGTGCTCATGCATCGGACCTTCTGTAAATCTAACAAGATTTTTATTTTATGTTCAGTATTTTCAAATTGTATTTACTCTCGAAAATCCCGCCACTCTACGTCTTGACCACGACTATAACAACAGCTAGCAGTAGAGGCCGACATTAACGCCTCGGCTCGTCGCGTCCGTTGCATTGTCAATAATCGTTGCCGGCAGCAGCAGCAGAAGCTTATAAATTAATCCGCGCTCGCGCTCTAAAATTACCCGACGGCGGAATAATTCGTCGGCCGTATATCGATCTCTCTACTGGCGCGAGTTGTTGTGTATCTGTGTCTCGCGACACGGCCGGCTACCGAATGCTCATAACGTCGACATCGATTATACCCCAGGCCGAAGCCTCGACGACGAGGTTGTCAAGCGTTTAAGGCAGTCCCTGCGTTGGATGTGCTACTACTGTTTGATGGAGCGAGTAATGATGCGTCCCGCTGGTGTTTTGCTTCGTCGCTTGTGTTTTTCTGGCTTGACTGATGGAGTGTGTTGTTGTGGTTTGAATTATTTTGGAAAATAACACGTATGTGCTTTTCAAATAACTCGAGGCTATTTTTGCATTATTATAGATCTCGCCGGAGATATTTATTTTTATACTCGGCGCGAGGCATTGAAATGTATAGACGCATTGGGTATATATTTAAATTTTAAATTTGCATTTCAATAATGTGTCGTTACGCGGTTCGTCTATGCGGTGACATTTTTTTTTTCTGCAAAACGATCGATTATTCTCATGAATTTTTGAAAAGTTGAGAATCAATTAGCACGCCATGGGGTAAGTATAATAACGACAGAGTCGCGGCAACTATGTCAATTGGGAAACAAAAAACTTTTGCTCCAACCAGACAATAAAGTTCCGCGTAACTTCTCAACAAGTAAAAGAAAGTCGAATAATTAATGCAGCGATGAATAGTTGATATTGTTAGTATTCGGTAATAGTCAACAGTATACAGAAACCCGCGATTATACTCTCTCGCGATACAATACAAATGCTCGCGCACGAAAAAAAATAGACACACTGTGATTCCCAATAGTCATTGTTTTGACTAGAATCGACCCAAGGACTACCTTAAAGCTTCTCTCCTTCGATATTCTCGTGTATAGTATAGCTCCCTCCCCTCGAAAGGCCAGTTTCAGCCGGCGTTATAAACACAGAGCTAGAACGCATTCCGCAAACATGATAACGTGAACTATGTGTATACAGAGTAAAAGAGAAAGTGTATAGTATATAGCCTCAGCCGTATAGAGGCTTAGGCTCTCCTTCATCGATTGTGAATTATTATACGTATATGTATGTGTGTGTGTGTGTGTGTGTGTGTTGTATATGTCTGTGTGAGAGACTGTAGGAGAGTCGGAAAATTTACGTCGTAAAGTAAATTTGCTTTGTGATCGTTGGCCGACGTTACTCTACATATCAGCCGTTAATGGCTTTTCGTCGTTTGTTCTCTTTTTTTTCTCTATTAGGTATACATTTATTTCCTTCTTTCTCGTCGTATACTACATTCCGTGCGGCACGTATATATAGGGTACCGAGACATTACGGCCGTCGACGGCACCTTGAATAAACTCATTATTTAAATAGAGAGACTCATCATCTGCGCTACGATGTAAATTTAGATTTGTGTCGTCGTTAAAGCGTCCCCCAATGTTTGCGTCAGGAATCGCAAATTCGTTCTATATAGGTGGTGGTTATTTTCACGTTCTTAAAGCTTCGGAGATATATTTCCTGGCGCACGTGTTGTTGTGCGCCACGAATTATTATTATGCATAAGCTGCGGTTTTTTTTGGAAATCCGACGTAGTAACGCTATATAATACGTTGATGACACGTGCGTGCAGGCGCATCTTTTGTGCGTTACGTCGAAAATCTCGTTAATATAGAGATCTTATTTCATACAAATATTCGGTAAACTCTACTTTTGAATAGAATATGAGTAGAAACGTACTTACAAATATTTAATTCATGAAATGCGATGAATATAATATTATTATATAATACTCCAAGAATTATTTGTATAAACCCTTTGCATTAACGGAAAGTTTCGAATTTCTTGAATTTCAGGATTTATGAATAAGACCGAAGTTTTGTACAATCCTGCGATACGAAAAGTCCGTTTTATTGAAATAAAATTACAGACAGGCGAGGTATATTTCAAATTTTACTGTGCACAACTGGAATATTTCTTTCATTTCAAACTTTGTACAAAATTATTTTATAACGTGTACCTTAGCTAATTAGATAAACTCTCTTTTCAGTAAAAAAAAAATACAAAATCAAAAAGAATATTAAATATTAAAATCTTCAAAAAATCGAGAGAACTTCCCACCGACTAGAAAGCTCACATATAGAGCACCGAAAAAAGCTGCTTCGCAATACAGAAAGTTTTATCGGATGCAAAGTTGCGCTTAATTCAATGATCGACAAAAAGAGCGAGAGAGAAAAGTTTCAAACCGAGACTCGCCGAGTAGAGATAGTTACAGGACCACACCCCTCCCAAAATAAATCGCGGTAAAAAATGAATACGATAATCGATGAGTCCTCACACACATATATACCCATCGATGGTTTAATACGCGAATTCATAAAATATGCAGCGAGCAGCGAGCCAACTCGTTATCAAGTTTTTCTCTCCTCTCTATAGAAGCAGCTTTCTCTCTCTTGCCTTCGTTACGTAATTATCGATTCCGACACACCTACATCCCCACCACCGACGGATTGTTTATTGCCATTGGCGAGGCGCATTTTTTCCCGGCCTCTAGTGTTTTAACGAAGTGTTTTGCGCCGAGGAAAGAGTGATTAATTATCACAGCAGTTTTTTTTTCATCTCCTCTCTGTCCGAGCTTGTTGCAGTTTTTAGCCGAGTAGTCGCGAACATGAATGGCTTTCGGTTAATTGTAATGGAAGCTTTTTCGCGCTATGTCGTTCTGTTTTTATTTTTTATTTTATTTTTTTTTTTCATACACGATGAAAGGAACTGTTGATGTTCGAGGAGTTGAGTAAGACGTAATGAGCGAAGCGATGAGAAGATAAAAATTGATAAATGATGATGACTGTGTGTTGTGCGTGAGTCGCTCGGGCATATTTATACAACGCAGCACATTTTTCAGGAGAAACGCCGGAAAATCGCTCGATGATGGCGAGCTGCGCAATTTTCATAATTAATTTTCTCGATTTCCTGCTCTATATAGGCAGTACATCTCGAAACAAAAGAAAGCGGCGAAACAAAGGCGAAGAGAATAAGTTTCTTGAGAAAGAAGCGAGAGAGTCTTTCATCGAAAATTCCAAGGTATATAAAACGAAACTTTTAACTATAAAGCGTCCCGCGGCGCAGGCATAAACAAACAGGAATGACGAAAGGTGTCAAACGTCCGCTCGGCTGCGGCGTCTCCGCGAAAATTACTCTCGGCGACTGGTGTTAAAGATTTTGCAGCCGGTAGCACTTAAATAAGGCATTCTCAGTTTGCGCGCGCGGCCTAAAGTATGAAGGATTACTCGAGTTCTCGGAAGAAAACTTTTGTAGTTCGAGGCTCGACGGCTGCAAAGATAATTTCCGCAACTCGGCGCGGCGGAGATGCTCTTAAAAGAATCTTCTTTTAAAAAAATCCTCGTGACGCGTATTTTAATTTTATAATTACATCGGAAGGGGCTCTGAAAATGCTTTTTGCGAGAGAAAAAAAAAGTTTGTTGAGAAAGGAGCTTTGAATTGACAAGACGCGCGCGTCAAAGTTTTCGATTTATCGGTTTACACATCAACGTTTGAAATAATGGACCTTAAGTACGTTCCTGAAATTTTCAGGCTAATCCCGACAGAATCGACAGAGCTTTATGGGATTAAAGTTTAATTCGCGAAAGCACTCGGCATTTTGCAGTTTTCAAAGCGGCGGAGAGAGAGAATCACTCGGGATAAAGACCTCGCGTGTATATTTCCGTGCAACTTTTAATGCTACTGTACCGGATAAACGATGCGTATTTGCGCTGGTCGAAATGCGATAGCGAGTCTTTGATCAGTTTAAAAATAATCGGGTTTCAGGTAATTAAAAAGAGAAGTATATAAACGTTCAATTGGCTTTCTCATTTTATAGTCTCAACGGATTATCCTTCGATGTTCACTGTTTCAATAACTTTCTTTCTCCTCTTTCCGACTGCGCTCGCAGCTATTGTTAAAAATATCAAGCAACGCGCTTTCAGTTCGATCGCGCTGCAAGCTCTAGTTTTAAATTTAATCAGCGCTAATTTCATCCTCTAAAAATAGTATAATAATCGCAGCGATCGCACTAAAACTGCAATCCTCTATACTATACACGAACAAACACACTCGTTACTCCCTTTAACACTGCACAATAGCCTCTATCCTACTTCAGCAGCAGCGTTTTCTTTCTCTTGCACGTTTAAAGGGTTAAACAAAAATCCTCCTCGGCACTTTCGCGCGACGCGCAATCATCAGTCGCGGCGGCGGCGGTGTACAAAGGCTTTTTCGTCTCACTCCCACGCCGCAGGAACAAATTCAAAGCAAACAATCCGGCCGCGCGAGTCAGCTAGTCACAAGCGAGTGAGATAGATAGAGATCTAAAAAGGCGGAAAACGCTGTTAAAGCTTTCGCAGTGAGATATATGTATACACGAGCGCAAAGGAATGTATAGACGGGGCCGAAAGTTTCTCTCACTCGCTCTTTGGGATAGAGGATGTACTGTTAAATTTGGCGTTTCCCGACTCTCTCTCTCTCTCTCTTTCTCTCTGATGCTCCCGAAACAATCTATTCAAAGTTCGAAGAGGGTTGGAAGAGCAGGGGACGAGGAGGATCCGGATAAAAGCGGTGCCGGTTAACTGATATTGGCCCAGCTGTGCATAAAGTGGATGGATTTTTGTATCCTTGCAGCAGCCTTTAGACCGGATGAGATTTAAGTGTGTTGGACTTTAGTTCTTTTTTTTTATCGCCGTGTGGCGAGATCGGTTTTAGTTTTAACGACGTATTCAAATGCACGCGGTCACGAGATCTTTTTTTGTCGTGAAAAAAACAAAAACAATTATTCTCTAAAATAATACACGGAAGAAACGAGTCGTCCGACCAATAACAGACCTTTACTACTGAATTTGTATACTAAAGACGCAGCGTTGGCTCAAAGTATGAAATAATCACCGGGATTTTATCATAATATCGCGCAAAGCTACTCCTCGTTCACACCGACATTATTCATGCAAAAACAAAGGCTGCGAGAGCAACCGCAGCCGGAACAAAACTCGCGAAATTACGAGCGTCAACCGCGAAGCTAACAGCGCAAAAATCACCTGAGCTCAGCAGCAGCATCATCCGACTGAAACCCATGCCAAACCTCAGGACCACAACCTCCCGACTCAGCCTCGCGAATAAACCTCTCTGCACCAGCTGATACATACACACACACACACACACATATACGGAGAGCCTACAAACGGAGACGCAATCAGCGCGCAAAGTTTCGCGTCGACAACAACCGCAGTCCTGTGCGATAAAGCTGCGCAGAGTCGCGGTGTATATATGTATATACTGCGTGTGTGAGTGTATGCGATTGCCGCAAATTGGACCAAACAATAAAAGTAATTAATCGATGCAGAAAGAGGGGAGTCGATTGCGGCGTTTACCTGATGCGGAGGGGAGGGGGGGGACGAAGGCTTGTATATCGCTCGATAACGTCATAACGGAAACTCCATTTTCGACCGGACGCTATATATGTGTGCTGTGTACGGGAAAGTTGATAGGGAGACATTAACAAGCGAGTGTGTGATCGGTGCGGAAAATTTAATTGTGTTAGTGTACTGTTGTTCGAGGGCTGCTGCAGCGCTTTGTTGTTGTTTCGGAGGAGTTCGATGGATTATTTGTGTTTGAGAGGGAGAGAGAGAGTCGAGTGTCTTTGCGCTGTTGCCAGTCGATTTTCGAACTGCATGTTAACGTCCTTCTCATTATTGCTTTTACTCGTGTATTTATCGCGCGAAAGTTCGTTTATTACTAGGTGACCTGAAGTTATGCACAGTAAACGTCGCGCTTGATTTGATTTCTTTTTTTCAATATAAAATTCAGCGTGAAAAATTGAGCATCCTGGACTTACAGCGCGAATAACAGTAACTTTTGTACTATACACTATAAAGCTCGGGCGAGGCGGTACATAAGTAAATTAGTAGACGAGTCGTAAAACCGGTTAATGCATCAAGTCGCGCGCTGGAATTCAAATTACTAATAACTCACACGTGAACGACGCTTTACAGCTGCCTCGGGAGAGAGAGAGAGAGCGTAAAAATGAACAGGAAAATTCAATTTCAACCATACCATTAAGCGCAAGCGCGAGAAAGAAAATAACGCTCGAACTTTATGCGAAAAAGTATATTCCGATGAAAAAATGAAAGCGTCACGAGGTCTCTCTCGTGCTATTCAATTCTCTCGAGTTAACAAACATTTCCATCAAAATTTCCATAACGCTCGGGTAAGCATCAGCGATATTTTTCTAATTTCATTATTCTCCGGGATATAACTGTCTCTGCATGCAGCTGGCTTAATTCCGTCGTAATGGAATTACGTTCACATCTCGCGTTAAAAAAAAAAGTAGACGGGAAAAACAATGGACTGCGTATATGTTCGTCGGAGATCAGCCCAGAGGGGAATATCCATATTTCGAAAAGCGTCTATGCCGTAAAATGATCCTATCGAGGCTTGCTCAACGTCAAAAATATCAGCAAAACGAGGCTGAGCGCGAGCCGGCCGCGTTATCTGATTTCAATTTCCCCCGGGAGAAAGAGTCGCCGTAACCTCCCCTCGAGCATTTCTCGACGTAATTATTTTCAAGAGCTTTGCTTGTTTTTCTTTTTATATTTTTCTTTCTTTTTTTACAAACGGAAGCTGCGAGCTTATGGATTCAAGCGACGTGATACTTCGATTTTTTCGATGAGAATGTGACGATGGAGTATTTATTATACGAGGAGGGGAGAGAATAGTTTGATAAGGTAATTCGCGAAATTAATGTGGCCGCCGAAATTCCCGTGATATGCGTGACACGCATGACTGATGGGAGGGAAGAAAGCGCGTGTATAACACGCGCTGGCCTCCTTTTTGAAGGATGATTCTCGGCTTTTGGTATATTATACACTGGATTTTCTCTCGATTTTTTGAGTCAATTTGCTCTTGTAATCTTTTATCGCTGGTGATTGAAATTTTTTTTGCCGGACTTTGTTTAACGATTGTCTCCGGATTATGCGTGATTCTGCATAACGTGATATGCATTTTTGTTATCTGAAAAATTCGTTTCTCGCAAAGTGCAAATTTTTCTATGAATATGATTTCGAATTCTGAAACGCAATTTAGCTATACTTCGTAAATATTAACATTTAGTTAATGCAAAGGATTTTGTTGAACAAACTGAAATAAATTGCGAATGGCCATCGAATACCATCGCAAATATTTGTACACTAACTGATTCCAAAATTGATTGACAAAGTAATAAAACGTTAAAGTAAAAACACTGTTTCAGTTAGTGCTAATAGATCTGTTAATGAATGAAACATTAGTAAAACGTACTTAGTCCCCGGCAGTTCGAGTTAAACTCTATAATTATACGAGGGAAAATACTTGAACTTAAAATATATCGATGGAAGTAATTTCAGTCAGGGACATTAGACGCTTTAACGTGACACAATCGCACTTCCGATTGAAGCAGAGCCCGAATTTCCAGTCTCTTGAAAACTCGTAATTATCGAATGAATAAAAACTTCATCATTATTATGCCTGATAGCGGAAAAGTTTGTGTTACGTCACGAGACCCTCTCGTGAAAACTATTAAACTTTCCTATGTGCGAGACCTTAATTGTACACGTGTGCGTGTATAAATGTGTAAGTATATGTGTGTCTCTGGCTGAACGTATTCTATAGACATCACTGTTAAAAATGTCATCAAATTTAATGTACGTTCCTGTGACATTGGAACGGTAAAATTAATGTACTCGTAAAATAATCGAATGTCTGTATACTTGCATGAAATTCAATGTATCTATGCATAAATTTAATGCAGATACATGACTTTTCAAAGCAGGTATGTGTTTTGCTTTACTGGAAATTAATGTTACGTAGTTAATAATCAAAAGCTTGCGTGGAATCTAAGAGAAACGTACATTAAACATTATATAGTACATAAAATTTAATTGATGTACCCGCTTGAAATTTGCTTCAATTACATGTACATGAATTTGAATCGCAGAGAATTTTTAACAGTGCTCACCTCGCTTCTAATTACAATAAAAATTATTGTACGACGCAGCGACACTATCGCTTTTCCAATTAGCGAATAACCCGTAATTTAAAAAAAAACTCCTTTACACAGTCGTAATTGTCCTACACACGAACGGGAGAATAGTTCATGCTTTGTCCTAACTTTCTCCAGCTGTGTTATAAACACACGACCCCGTCGATTAGGGAATACGAGGAAAAATGTCGTGTTGGAGAGACGCGTGTTGTAATTCCCCGCGAATTAAACTTTGAAAGTCATTTCGTCTGTCGTATAGTTATCTCGAAATCTCAAAGCTAAATAAAAACGTCCCCGTGTGCACAATTTTTTTTCTTCTTTCTATCTTTATTTCGACTCCTCGACTCAGAGAATAGCACGAAATGTAGGTCACAATTTAAAAGCCCAACGACGAATTAATTAATTTTACATATAAAGAGCGACAAGCTTGTAAGAAAAACAATCCGTAAAGAGACTTTGCTTTCCTCTACAACAACAACAACAACAACATCAACAATAACATCGCGAGTTTGCATAATCCCGCTACGTCTCTAATTATAAAACAGTCGCGAACTTTCCATGTGCAGCCCGAGATAACGCCCGACAATCCTCGGCTCTCGCGTGTAATCCCCATTTGCTCTCATACATATATATATGTACAGTCGCAGCGCGATTTTTCTCCAACACGACACACACGGTGCCCGCGTCTGTGCAACGAAGTATCATATTCATGTGTCTATATATAATAAAGCAAGAAAAATACACAATAGTGGATCGTTACTCACAGGCTTTGCGAAAGGAAGCGCGAGAGCGCGAGCTTGCTGATGCGATTGTTCTTGAGGCCATCGAGCATAGCACCAGCCGACGCGGCGACATCCATATTTGCTGCTGCTTCGAGGTTATATGGAAGATATCCCCTTGCCGCTTCTTCTTCTGAGAGACTGCTCTATATATATGATACTGTCCGAGAGACAGTGGGGGAGAGATAAGTGCACTAAGTTCCCGGCGTCGCCGTCGAGGCTATCGAGGCCGAACCCATCGTCTATCAATCAATCTATCAGTGCCGCCGCCGCTGCTGCTGCTGTTGTTGTCTCCCCCTTCTACCTATATATATAATATGATAGTACGAATCGGCGGTTAACGCTCTGGACTGCTTTTGACGCTCATCGCTGGGTAAAAACAACGACGTGTATTATCTCTACATACACACTTGGCTTCACAGGATCCTCTTCTTCTTCTTCTTGTAGAAAGAATATATATATATATGTTATATACGCGGTTTTTATCACACCCGACGCACTGTGACTAGACTCTTCTCTTCTAGCTTTTGTCTAGGGGAGGATGATGAGAATAAGCGCCGTCAACAAGAACAACAACACTGTGTGACGCGCCAAAAACTTGCGAAAAAAGTCCGCTCGAAAAATGAGAGGCTGTATCTTGTTTGGCAAATGCTTACGTATCAAAGGTCTACCGAATTTGTTTTTTTTTTTTTAATTCGTAACTAACACTTGGTAGTAGTAATAATAATAATAATAACGATGTACAACTTTAAAACGTTAATATATATCGTATAAGTATATATATACTTTAGTTAGGTACTTTGAGCGTGCGTTGAATTCGTCAAAATTCTGCTTACAGCGTAAAACACGTAAAAAGCATCCACGAAGCTGATTCTCTCTCTCTTTCTCGTTGTCGTCAGTTTTTCCTCGTTTCTCCTCGTTACTCTCCTTCCTCTTCTTCTTCGTCGTCGTCGTATAGTCGCGGTTCTCCGCGCTCGGCTGAAAACTCCCCGCTTCTACTTTTTGCTCTAGCTTTGCAACTAAACGGCTCTAGCTTTTCTACTCTCGTTTGTGTCTATCTATGTATGGGGAGCTTGCTTTTGTTTTGTGTCTTAGTTTTAGTTTCTTCGTTAAGTGCTCGATGCGGCTTTTTCTTCGTCGCTGCTTCACTTCACGTGTATATGTGTGTGTGTTTTCTTATAGGGTTATAATTTCTTCTTCTTTGTCTTCTTTAAGTAAAACACCGTGTAGGCCTTTGGAAACTCTATGCTTTTTCGTTCGCTTACAACGTATACGTGTACGAATGAATCTTTTATTTTTTTTTCCTTTAAAGAGTAATTCTTAATTTACTTTTGTTGACTCCTTACACAGTAGTAGTAGTAGTAATAATAATAATAATAATATTAATAATAGGCTTGTGTTATATACCTCTGTGAACCCCTGCAGCGACCGACAAATATATATGTATGTATATATAACAACGGCGGATACTTGTGTGTATATATATAATATTTACAGCATATAACAGCAACGACACACTCCTGCCACACTATAATATACTATATCAATCGATTTGTCTTCTCATTAAAAATTCTGCATAATAATAATAATGGCAAACACAAACGCGCTGCGTGTGGGTGACGTTGCCTTTGAACTTGGTGGTGTGGCAAGAGGCAAGAGACAGGTAGACAGAGATAGACAGGTAGATAGATAGATGGAGAATATAAACGCTTGGCTAAACGCGCTGTTAGTCGGCGGGCTACGAGGACAACAACAACAGCAGCGACGATGGGGCAGCCTTCGTCGCCCTCGTCCTCGAGCGTCGCTGCTGCTGCTTCTTCTTCTGCGCCCTCGCTGCTGGTTCCGGCATTTCCTTCTGAGCCTCCTGTCTCTCTATCCGCCTCCTCCTCCTCCTTGCTTAAAATATTCTACTACGACAATCTATCCTCCTTTCTAGTCCTCTAAACGAGGACGACGCATCGCCGCACTAAACCAGCTCAATAAATCACTCAACAAAACAGCCTCTCTCTTTCTCTGTGTCCACAGCTTATTGCACTAACTACAAGAGAGACGCGGGTATGTACAGAAAAAGTGCGTGTATATAAGTGTGTGTACGAAGGAGCAGAGAGACACGACGCGCGTGCGATTCGTTCGGCGGTCGGCGAGGCACTAGTGTGCGAGAGAAAGAGAAACTAGTAAGAGAGGATCCATGCAGTGGTGGTGGCAAGAGAGAGAGAGCGTATGCGCAGCCCGACGATTCGCGATCGTTGCGCCTGCTACATCGATGACGAGCACCCCTCCTTCCACATATATAGACTATATAATACTAGTATAGCAGGGATCTCGCGGCGGCGTGCAGCGCGCTTATACACAGTCGTCGTCCGGCGATCAGTCCTTATACTACACACTGCAGGATGACGTAGAGTAGTCAGGTGCTATACTCGAGAGCGAGAATCGATAGAAACGAAGCAACTATTACACACACACACACGCATACCGGCAGAGCTTGCGCAAGACGAGTCCACTGCTTGACTCGCTTACTCTCTCTCTTTTCTCTTTGTTTTGGCGCGATGATGACTACTACGCCACCTGCGCAGGTGCGACGCCACCACGCTGCACAGGTCAAACAGCAGTAGCTGGAGAACAAGAGAGAGAGAGAGAAGGAAAGTTTGCGTGTGCGGTGGGCGGTCAAGCCCTCAGACTACAGCTGCGCCAGCCTGACCTAGTGCGCGCGCTCCGCAAGCTCCTTTCGACCTCTCCCCACTCCTGTAGAACCCACCTGACTATACCCCACCACTAGCCGTGACGCGGGAGACGTGGTGGGGGTATGAGAGATCTAACGAGGAAACGATGGAGAGTGGGAGCGTGTACACGCTCTTTTTGACAGAGAGGTGTGTGTGCTGCGGTGAAAGAATTTCTCTCTCCGAATATAGCTCTTTTGCGTGCATGAATTTACACAAGTTTTTAGCGCCGGGAGACACTTTATCTCGCTCGGGATATTATACGTTGTACGTATAGAAATACGAGACAAGCTTCTTGCTACTCTGCTGCACGTAAAAATAGCGTACGCGCCTTGTACTCTTGGCGGTTTGATGTGTACACGCAGTTAATGAGACCTCACTTTTGAAGTTCGTTACTTCGGATGTACGAATATACACGTCGTGCTTGGGTAATGCGCGTTGAATAATTGATGCGCGTTCTTCTTTAGAGCTTGCTGGATTAGGAGTATCAGTGGTAATGGAAATTTTTCAACTCGTTGCTTCTCTTTTTCCTCTTGAACAAGCTTCGCTCTTTGTTCTCTTTCTCGCGAGCGACTCGAGTGCATCAGGCTTTAATTCGTTAAGTCAAATGTTTAATCAAGTTTTATGCAGCCGTGGCTTTGACTTAATTTCACGGCTTATTTGACCGCCGAGGAATGAAAATACTCATCCTCTTTTTTTCGGTAAATAGGAAAATAATGGAAGAAACTTTGCCCCGGAGGAGAAGAAGAAGAAGAAGAAGAAGAAGTTCCTCGAAGGAAAAAAGATTATTGATACCAATAACCCCGGAAAGGGGAGATAAAATCGAATTAATTTTGATTCACCCACCACGTCGATGACATCACTCGGCCGGAAGTTTTTTCATCGTGCGCCATCATTAATTCGTGATAGTTCAAACTTTGACTTATTCCCCCTCCGCTCTTTGCTCTCAGCTCGAACGCAACTTCGACTTCCAAGAGTTTTTGCGCTGAGCTTGCGAGCTTTATTCGAATTATTTGAAACAGTTTTTTTCGCAGAATTCGATTCTGCGAACATTCTATAACTAGCCGAAGCAAAAATCGTCGGAGGATTTTTCCACGTTCGAATAGCTCGTTTTAAAAAAAATAACATATATACATTGGACAGGTTCTTCTTCGTGGAATAAAATATTTCCAAAGAAAAAGCGGCCGCGTTATGTTTGTATGCCAGCGTATCTTTCTCCTTTCTCTCTCATAAAAAAGTGGGAAATATACATAAACCACCGGCTATTTTTTCTCCTTTACTTTAAACTTCTTTTTTTTCCGTCGCTTTCAAAGAAAAAAAAATGTACAAGGAACATAAATTACAGTGAATCCCAAATAAAGGAGGGAAAAAAATGAATGGATATCTGGATTGCAAAAAGGCGGCTTTATCATGTTACGAGTTGTTTTTTTCCACGACTTTCTTTTCAAAAGATGAGTCGAAGCGCACAAAGCGCGCGAAATTATTTATCGATGTAGAAATAAGCAACTGTGCTCTCGCGCGCGTGAGCGCAGTTGAATAGGAGCTTTATTCCCCATTTTCTAAACGATTTCAAATGACAAACACGCCTCCATCAGTATATTTAAAATCCCTAGGCTCCAAACGAAGCTCCTGTAAAAGTCCGCAGCCTTTAGTCACTATTACACACATATACTATATACACATGCAGTCGTGTGCGGTTAAGCAAATCCTCCGCCTCGACATCCGTCTCTGTCTCGCTTGTCCATCGCTCGTTTGTCCCCCTCGATTTGTTTTCCAGTGTCTCTCCCGCAGTTTTTCCTGGCCATCGACTGCTATACTGCGCCTGTTTTTGTCGCCGCGCGCCGAGAGGGAAAGAAAGCTTAATAAGGTGAGAATAGAGATATAGATTTATCGTAGCTTGCGCGACGCGCTTCTTCGTTGAGAGAAGACTATTTGTCAGGCATTTCCAGAGGATGGCCTCCTTTTCGGCTGTGTGTTTTTCTTTTACGATTCGATGCTCGCGCGAGAAATGGACTGGCTGAAGCTTTATTCATGAACGTTTTAACCATCCCTTTGATGTTAATACATTATTTCGTGATTTATTATGGACTCGATTTTCGATTAGTTGTTATTAAAAATACCGTGCGATTGATAACAAATCGAGAGAATTCAATCAGCGAATACCTATACGTAAAATTCATCGAATATCAAAGTAATTAAATTGAAAATATCAAATTCACCATCAACAACATTTCATTCCGGAAAAAGAAACCTTACCCCTGCAGAGGTTTCAATCATCCAGTGACTGGTTGATCGGTGCAAAAATTGAAAATTAAATATTCAGCCTCGGAGCTGCGCAGCGCAAACACAAACACGTCCTTTCGTCGAGTGTGAAAAAGGCAAGCAGCAGCATCGACTCTTGGCTCGAGGCCCTCGATTCTCGGCTCGTCGAGTGCTCATCGGGCCGAATTCGCTTATTGCGGTCGGAGATATAGAGAAACCTTGACTCTCGAGGTGAGAGAGTCTACCGACGCGCGACAGACCAGCTGCTGCTACTCTGACCACTAGCTTGAGCGTTAGATGAAGGGCTAGATTAGCCGATCAGGAGGTAGTGCTGTGTAGTCGTTAGAAGGACACGGAGGGTGCTGTGTGTGTATGGACGGTTGACAAAGTAAGGAGATTTTTGGACTTATCGATCTTTGAAAACCGATTTTATTTGGATAGATGTTCCTTGGCCCGGAGTTTGTCCGATATCTTTATCCTGACTGTAAGAGGAAGAAATTCGCTTTCATTAAGCTATTTTTCACAGTCGAGGAGCAGAAGTTGGTAATGTTTTAGTTATGACTCTTATATATAAGAATGGAATTCTCCAGGCGTTCTTGGGGAATATATAGGTATACATGTATCCCACTTGTAATGAACATATGAGAAATGAAAAATCGATTCCACTCGAGAGAGAGATACGATGTTTTTCAGTCACGAGAGTTAACGCTTGGGAAAGATGAAAAATGTCGGCAATAGAGTCAAATTTCTCGAGCGTGAAAAAATGATGATCCCGTGCTTCGTGTCGATTTTACCCCGTGAGTGAATTTCCGTTGCCTGTATCAACTCTCCGGAGAGATCGAGAGGTGCGTATACATTTATACCGAGATAATTGTTAGCTTGCAGATAAAAAGAGCATCAAAAAAAGCATCACGTACCTCGTTTACACTTGCAATAAACAAGTCGTCCGAGAGACGTGGACTGCATTAAGTACTGAACGTTAAACGGGTGACAATTCACCACTTACCTGGAGAGAGAGAGAGAGAGAGAGAGAACTAATCCGACTGCGTAGTAAAAGTTATGTGGAGACAGAGGGAGAAAGGGAGAGACGGTATCAAGTTGTATGAGAATAAATTCGTTGTTTACATGCCGAGCTAAGTGTGTCGTATAAACGCAGGCGCGAAACGATATGGCCGTTAACGAAGATGAGATGCTATTCTTCGAGTGTACGAGTGTGTATAACGTTCTCACTAGTATATACGTGAAAATAAGCAGCTCTCGGCCAAGTACTCGAATATAAAAATAGAAATCTTGGCAGACTGTGTCGTTTTGATTTTAACAATGTGTGCTTACACCGTCAAATTTTACTCGACACGCTATATACGACTCATTTTTATCGTTCTGATTGTTAACGCGACTTTTTCTCTACGGAAATTTCGCTTCTTAAAAATCTGAGCAAACTACTATTCAGCCCACACTTTCTCACTTACTCTCACCTTCAACAACCAATTAAGCAGCTCTATCTCCACACTAAGAAACCGATAACACTCAGTCCTACACCGGCTCATTACATCGATTCCCTCGCAAGCTCCGGAAGCTCATCGTTGTTGCAGCGACGACATCAACCTGCTCGGAAATTGAAGCTCTACACGCGGCGGCGGCGGCCGTTTTGTGGAGCAGTAGCAGGGTATTATTAAAGGCCTCTGTGCCCGACTACTACCACGACTAATTATCGCGAGCTTTATCTCTGATGTTTCCAAGGAGACGACGAGCGGCTCCGAGATGTAGTTTTACGAAGAGTGTATATAATGCTGGAGGCGTAGGAGACGAGAGAAAGTTTTACGCGGGTATTGAATCGCTCGTATATATACGCATTGTTCGCGGATCTGTATATACACGTGTCGTATAGTTTTTCCGCTGATGCGGGTGTTGAGGCTTCCTCTTTTGTGATGCTTATTGGATTATTAGTAGAACCGCGGCGGCGAACACGGAAAAACTTTCAGTGTGCAATTAAAAAACCGATAGATTCAGAGGGACACGCGACTATTTTTAACGCTCTGATTCATTCCACTTTCGACGTTTCTCTCTCGCTTGAGAGACGGTTTTTAATTTATCGTTAAAAACTAGGCGATCAATCTCTCCTCAGCCGACACGTGGAGAAAAAACTCTCGTTTCTCAAGTGCGAGAAATATGAAGAATCTTAAGCTCGAAATAATTTTCCTCAACCTATACAAAACTACACATCAGTCACCTGATTATTATATGTATATATATATAAGCGCGAAAAAAGCTCGCGCGCGCGAAATAACGAGCCAAACTTTCCGGCCTCAATAAACTTCTGATGCCGTCCCACTCGTCTATCCCTTTATTCTCGAGTGAAAATAATGCATAGTAGCGCATATTGAGAAGAGAAAGAAAAAGTCGTAATAACCATCGCATTGTGACAACGAATTCCCGCCACGACAATGAAACGGCGCTGCTACTGCTGGCAAACAATTTTTATCGTAATAATTTCCTCGAGCGCGTGTAATAAAAGGTGTGAGATAAAAAAAAAAAAAATGTGCAGCCGCAGCGGGAAAATCGTCGGATGGTCGATTTGCGCGAGTAATTTGGCGCGCGAGCGACTGGCAAATTGTTTGCCACGTCGGCCGAGCTATTATATTCGGTGGATCTCACTGACTGTCTGCTCGCGAGGCTCTTTCTTTCTTTTTTGAGCTCGTGTGCGAGGGATTATTAGATGCTTCGAGAGCTTCTTTTTTCTGCGCAGGATCGTTAGATTTGATTCATACGCGCGGCTATTCAGTCATCGATCAGTCGTTTTTTTGATATACTGCATTTTTGAATGTTATTCATTCGGTATAATTACACTGATGAACGAGAATAATTACTTCAAAGTATTCTCGTATTTTTGATATATTCAGTTTGCCACCTGCACTATACTGTTGAATTATAATAACAAGCCGAGCTTGCAGCGCAAGTTTCTGTAGCGCGGATTATCAGCACATTCGAATGATGAATTTTCGATTCTGTGAAATATTGTACTAATTAAGTAATGTACGATGTTATGAAGCCCAATTAACGCAGCTAACGAGCTGCTACAGCTTCGGCAGCGACGGCATAGTAGAGTTCGGCTGTAAAAGGAGTTAAAAACTTTCCTTTTTGTCCAAAAAAAAAATGGCTCGTTGACCTACCTACCTTCGCCGTTGTTATTTCAACATGAAATTTTCTCATCCACTCCCCGTGAGTATATTTTTCTAAAAAGCTCCTTCGAACTCCAAAGTGTTGATCTACATAATCGCAGATGTATTAATTATGAAGTGCAAAACTCGATTAAAATTTAATTTATTGAAAAAAATAAAGCTCTCAGCGTATATATAAAATCCAGAATACATATAGTGCATGCGCATAATAAACACATCAAAAAGCCACAAACCTTATGCTTGCAAGAACTTCATGCAACATTAACTTCGAATAAATCCCACAAATCTATCCAGCAGAAACGGAATATATTCCCGAAACGCCCACCACAACTTATCAAAGCGACCTCCGCCATCCTAATTAAACCCGCAAAAAGAAATCCTCGCGCGGAAGCCACTTTACATTTAAATCGACTCTCGCGCCAGCAAAAGCCAAGCTTTTGCTGTGTGTGTGTGTGTATGTATACAAAAAAAGTTCTCCGCACACGAATCCTGCCCTCAGTACTATAACTATTTATCCAGTTCGGAATTATGCATTCCCCATTGAGCCGCAGAGTTGGCTCTAAATTTTCTCGAAAGGGCCAACCCAATTCTCGCTGCAAAAAGAATAGGAGAAATAAAGGAGTAACGATTAACGATTCGGTGATCTTGCATATATCCGCAACGCGATAGAAGTCGTCGAGGAAGCAAAACAAAGCGTACGAGCTTTTGCATCCAGCGCGTAAATCTCAAGCGCGAGATTCAGCTCCGCCCTTATATACCACCGGACAATCGGCTTAGGGATCAGCTCTCGTATAAAGCCGATGGGGTTTTCTTCTATATTCCGTGACGTTACCGACAATCCGTCCGTGGGAGAAGAAAATAGAGGAGAGGAGATCATACAGTGTCCGGTTGGCGATAAAGTGCGGTGGAGGATGGTTTAGAGGATAGTGGGTTTTTGGTGAGTTTGAAGTTTCGCGATTGGGGTAATTGGATTTTGCGAGGCAGACTTTTTTGTCAAACTTTCAACTTGTTCTTCATCGTTACAACGTTTTTATGCTGTTTATAAAAGATAATAAGTTCTGCAACTATAGATACACATATCCAAAGTCAGCTTCTGCATAGTTTAATCAGTAATCGGTATAATATTATAAGCTCAGCGTCAGCGATAACTTCGATGCAACGTCATCTAAATTCGTTACGAGAATCCGGTACGAACCGCAGCTATATCTCGCATTCAAAACCAACCTTCTCCGAAGCTCCTGAAACATTCACCGCCCTCCTCCAAAATAAACTTCATCATATCGAATATTCAAACCAATATGCATGTCAAACCCAAAAATACACCTCAACCCTCAGCCATCAAACATTAACCTCGTCATCTCCTAATGAGCAACGCGATCATCCTTCCTCAGTAGAACAAAAAAAAGAAGAACGAATCATCTCTTCCGATTCCATTAACACTCGAGAAAAAGCAGCAGCGATCGATCGTCTGCCGGACAAAGCATCAGGAGCCGCGGCTGTCCGTCGGATCGATCCTCGCTTGCGCGCTCCAGTTGAAGATTGAGACAAAAAGTCACACCCCACCCTCTATCGACATTGGAGCGCGCCAAATCGAGACGAAGCGATGAAAGTTTGAGAGGACACACCTCCTTTCTCTCTCACACACACATATACGAGCAAAAAAAGCAAGAGAAACTTCGTTTCATTCTCAGTGTGTACGTTTTTCCCTCTCTCTCGTGAAAGGAATGCTATCTCTCTCTCTGGTTTTATTTGCATCGGAGGTTGAAAACACATTCCAAGCGAATCCTTTCATAGGTGTAAAATTTAACGCGAGCTGAATTTTCTCTCGTTTATTTTATTCAGCACCAGAGAGATAGACTTCTTTTTAATTGTGGCGCCTTTTTTCAGCTACGTAACGCCTCGGGTGACAGGTGGAAATGATTTTTCGCGCGGATTTCCTCTCTCGGAGTACGTAGGTGTGAAATTATTTTTTCACGCGCACGGGCGTTAAAATATTGATAAAAGGCCTTTTACGATCTGCTCATACACACAGAGCATTTAATGATCATCGTAAAAGGGCTGGTATAAATATTTTATGGATTTTGTCCCCTCGTAATTTCAGCTTTGTTAAAGCGAAAGCTTTGCCCTCGCTATATAATCTGATTAAACTGATCCTCCGTTCATTATACTTATGCGAACACGTACGTCTCATCTTCTCCCTGGAGATTTCCATCCTGTAACGACGATCTCATTCCGCGGTCACCTCGAGAAGCAGCAGCAGTAGTTGCTTTTCGGGGACGTCGCGCGGCTGCGGCCACTTGGCCCTTGAACGCCTCGCATTCCGCGGTAGGCCCTATACGCGAAGGCTGTTATTGGATAACTGCAAGGCAGCTGCGGCGGCTACTGTTGTTTTGTCTACAGCTCGGGCTATATACCGAATGGCTTGTTGTTCGCTGCAGTTTCGCCAAGTTATCGGCTATCGGCGGCTTGGGAATGCAAGCTCTCGTTTGATATCTGACTTTAGGCTCGTGATCTTAGGCTTTCGTGGGACTTTGCGGTGATTGTCTGAGGGCGATTAAAGCTGAAGAGGATCGAGTGAAGTGCGGAGATTGAAGCTTCGAAATCGAGGATTTGAGATTAAGAGAATTAAAAGTGTTTTTAAGGGAGTCGTAGATGTGATTGAAAATTTGAATTTTCCGCTTAGAATAATACCGACCGAGAAACGAGTATAACTCGTAACAAATCCAAACTTAATTATCCATAATTCGTATTGACTTATGAAAAGTTTGAAAGTATAGAAATTATATTTAGTCTACGATCGGTAAAACAGTTTCGGAGATAATAGAAGGCATTTGAGACCTCCTTAAGGGGTTTAACATTATTTTTAAGAAAGTTATCATCATCGTAAGAAAAAGTTTCTTAAAAAATGCATCTGTTTATAATAAATCGATGCTATACTTGCGCCGTTTGACCACATAACGAAATGGATATTAATGTATCGGAAGCATTCAGCTCTGCTTCGTTTGTAATTTGATGCACGAAACAGGCATGAATAATCAGCGACGTATATATTTACATACGTGCGCGGCTATGTGTGTACAAGTAGATAACAGGAAAAAATTCGCGTCGTACACTGATACGACTCTCTATTCTCTCTGTGTTATGCAAACGCAAGGCAATTGCATCGGAAGTGCTGTATCAACAGCGGTATACTGCACTATCGCTGCTGAATAAAATTATTCCCGAGCGTCGCTCTTTTAGTATCTAAAAAGGGACGATTAATTGCTTGGAATTTTTAAAATACAAAAGATCGATTCCGTCGAATCCATCATCGAATTGCGCAAAAAAGTGGTAAGCTTCCTGTACCTTTGTAGGATTTAGAACCCCCCTAAAGAATTTAGATCTCATGATTTGATTAAATTGAGTTTTACACGTTCCGATGCGTGAGACGCATTTCCGAGAACGAAATTTCTATGCTATTTCTAGATCGACATCTGTAAAAGGAACGCAATAATCCAGAGTACTGCGTAGATCAAAGCCTGGCAAACGAAACTAAAACCTTTGCTACAATTTCACACTCGCATTCCGTCGCGAATGTTTCCGCCGAATTTTTGACACCGACCCTCGACCAGTTTTCCCTCTCTGTCTCTCTCAGACAGAAGGACTGACCCAGAATCCAGCATTGTTCTCACAACTGGCCTCCGTTTATTAATTCCCCCCACTACATCCTCCTCCCGACCAACAGCTCCTCACATCCAAATTTCGTGCTACTCTCAGAATTGCCAGATTAACCCAAAGACTTCCGGCACAAAAGCTGCTCGATTTAATTTCGGCCGACACTACGTGACGGAAATGCGCAATTGCTATTTTTTCCCTTCGTCTTTTTTTCTGCAAGCTTGTATAATATATATTAGTTTTGAGTTCTAGTGGACGAGGGGACACGTGTGCGCGATCGAATATCGCCCCCGGAGTCGAGGTGTCCGGAGTCTGACAGGCCGAGGTGTACAGGTATACCGGCTAATCATAGATTTGGGAGATAAGGATGATGCCTCGGGCGCTAGTAGGGAAATTGATCCGATGCCGGGATTGCCCTGGAGAGATGACTGGAGGTTACGCGCATAGAGCGAAAGTTGATATGGGTGGCGAGGACGAGATTCTGAAAAATCAATGTCGCGTCTGACTATACCTCGACGTTACTACTGCGTTCATACCCCTTTTTTTAATACGTACGAGCGAGACACTTATACGATGCGTGAAATATGAAAACGATTTCGGTTAGTCCAACTTATCATCCATTTATTAGAGGCGAGAGTCCATATTTCAGACTTTAGAGCGGTCCGACCTTCGGACATTATCTACTTATAGTCCATTTTTATGAGATCGATAGGATGACAGAAATTTAGGGCCAAGAGAATCTCGACCGTTACTTATTCGTCCGGCATCGTAAATTCCGCAAACCCTCGATATTGCTCGCGTCGTCGGAATTAAAGACAACGATAATTTCCTCCTGAAACATTCAAAATCGCCTACAACACAAACCCATTTAAATTTTGCAGCAGTTCAATCACGAGCGAAGGCAAAAAAAATCACTCCCCCAGGGAGCGTGAAAATAAAAAATTTCGAGACGAGCGTAAGTGGATAACTCTCGCAGCTCGAAAAGTAGTTCCGAACAGCTTTGGCCAACCGGAAGCAACCAATCGGCTCGAACTTTTTCCTGCATAAAACGCTCCCACACACGGCAGCGCACGTATACGTACACAGATTAGATCGTAAAATTCGAATGGTCGATGAATTTTTCGGAACGAGGTCGGTGTGTGGCTTTAAAGCACTGCTTCTTACCCCAACTTTCGATTGAAGAAACCATATTATAGCATATATATCCCGTATAAGTTTCTCGGATTAAAATTTACAATTGTCCTCTTCTTTTCATTTCAAGAGGAAATAGCTAAGTAGATTATTCACCCACATAGGACGAATAAATTTGCAGAGATCACGGAGTCAGGCCGACTGATCCGTGTGTACACAAACATCGCAGCTGCGGATGAAGTAAATGCACTAAATTTACGAGCTATTCCGCATGGTATAGCATCGTTTTAGCGACGCATGTGTGTGTTTCAGCTTTATTTCCGAAGCAGAAAACTGCAGCAATTTTACATTCCCATATCCCGACGACGCACGATAATACCAGAGCCAAAACCAAGGGAGCATCGCCGCTATAAAAAGAGAGAAGAAGAAGACATCGCGAGAAAGGGCAAGCCGGAGGCTTTCTCATTTCTCGCTGATGGCCGGAGCAATCACGCGCAAGTACCTGCAGGAAGGGAGACGACAGCCCCGGTGTTTGCTTGTGTGTGTATGTGTATACCGTGGGAATAATGGCCGAGAGGAAGATATCGGGAGAGAGACGGAGTTTGTTTGTATGTTTATTTCTCTGCTTTTGTCTGGCTTTTTTTCTTCTTTTGTTGCTTTTATTTGCAGGAGACTCTGATGAATCTTTTTTCTTTTCTGCGTTGATCAAATGAATCCTGATGAAGATGGAATATTTTTTTTTGCATTCCGAGTAAGGACTGTTTCGCTTTTACTGCTGCGGGGGTGGCTGAACCTGCGTCGATGGTTCGTAGGTGTATAAGAGGAAGATTTTCAAAGAAGAGAAAATTCATCAAGTTTTTTTCCCTCAATCAAGCTCGCGGTCGGGTTATTTAACGGGAGCAGCAAAAAAAAACCCACCTCTTTATTACGGCGGGCGATCCTCTTAAGAAGTCAAATATATCACGTATCTCTGGCGCCGTAAAGTTTTTTCACTTAACGCTCGAGAACTACTTCGCCAAGGCCTGCAGCGCCGAATACTTAATTAAACAAGTTCGAGCGGTATAATCCGTATCATCATCCCGTATACGTCTACAGGAAGTGTGTGTAGGTGTGTAAAAGAAAAATCAGAAAACTTTACAGCGCACTTTAAAAGAAGAAAAAAATAATACATAGGACATAAACGCGAATGAAGACATTTAACCGAAAAGAGCAGATAAAGTTCCTCCCTACTAGCATGAAACGACGTACGTCTCCCCAGCGAGGCGCCGCAATACTACCGCGCATTAGCAATATAATCCGAGCAGTCACACGCGCCCTAATCAAGCGTCTCCCTCTCTGACCTTCATATTCAGTCGCGACGACGAGAAGCGCTCTTCCTCTCCTCAGCCCCTCGTTGTTATTATATTTCCCCCTTTATATTCCGTCGTATACGACCCCCTTACACACTTTCTCTTTCGAGAGAGAGCGTTTCACTTTCTCGGGACACGCTCGTCTTCTTTTTTTTCGGCGATGCCGGCATCTCTCTCTCTCTCTCTCTCTCTCTCTTCGAGTCGATGAGTTTGTGGGTCAAGGGAGACGCGCGCGGATCCTCGATCGGGGCTGCAGCAGCAGTAGCAGCAGCAGCAGAAAGTGAGAGGGGGTAGGTTGACATTGGAATCCGAGGGGGGAGAGTGTGCCGCTTGATTTCGGCGGTGGAGCTGCTGGCGGCTCTTGAAATTTATTAATGGGCTTGCCGGCTGTGCAGAGCAAACTGCTTTATGCCGCGCACGAGCACTTGCTTTTTGAACGATCGCCGGCGTTCTTTCGGGTTGAATAAGCGGAGAAAGAGAGAGAGAGAACGGGTTATTGCAAGGTTGAAGATTTTCGGGGATTTTCTAGGCCACCGGAATTCGATGATGCATCGGTAGCCTCCGACATATTGGATTTTCGGGGATTGCCGATTTTACTGATACATCGATTCGATCTTCATACGATATGCTTCTTATATAACTTTTTTATTTATCGGAAGAATATTAATCCTGAAAAGAGACGAGGCGACTTGGCTAACACTCGGACATAAAAGAGGCGCCTCTCTTGAGGAGGAGGAGGATCGTTTGCGTGATGACACTACATTGACTGTGCAAACGACAGTCAATCCGGAGAAAGAGACTGGAGAGTCGTCGAAATTTTTATTTACGCAGGATTGCTTCGCCTCGCTGTGTTTGTTCGAGGCTTGAAAAGATCCGTATTATGGAAGAATTCCGAGATGACCGACTCTTTATTTCTCTCTCTCTCTGTTTCTGATTGTATCACGTGGCACAGCTGGCTATTTCAGCAAATTGTGGCTCTTTGATACAGGTTTCTTTGCAGACGTATATATAATAAATCTAATAGAGACGCTATTTTTTCCGTTGTAAACAAAAAAATATATGCAATTCTAGTATATATGCGAGAAAAAAAACGAAGGCCGAGAGAGATCACGCCGCTCGAAATTAAAAAAGAAACAATTCGTTGAAGATATTTCTCTCAGAATTTTTAATCAAAAATCCAGCAGCTCTCGGCGACGAGAACGAAAAAAAGAAACTCTCGATTCAAAGCACCGCTGAAAAATACGATAAAAAGACCGTATCGCCGTCATCTTACACAAAAGTAAATAGCCGAGAACGAAGAAGAAAATTATGGAAATTTTAATAGAGACCTCCTCAATTCAACCACAATACCGTTAATTCATAAATTGACCCCCTCCCTCCAATTCTCAGTTGAATGGCTGCGAAAATAAGCAATCTTTCTCTGCGAATACGAGGAAAGGAGTAGTAGGCAAGTCGACGACGACGACGACGCTCTCGAACCAATCCGGCTCCGAGAACGACGTATAAAGAGAAAAAAAGCCAGTAGAGGAATAACAAGAGAGAAAACGTCACACACGCTTGGCCGAGCACGTGCTTTGAATTTTCTGCCACGACGAGTCGTTACGCGAGTGTAAAAAAAAGGAGCAAATGCAGAAACTCGTTTGTGCCTTTTTTCTGCGTTAATTCAGTTCTGGGAAAAATTGAAAACACGGCGCTCGAAAATCCGAGCATAAAAAGATATATCCCCTTATAGCTCCTATCTCATCCTCCCGCTCAAAAATTTTACACCTGTCGTTCGGACAAATCCCCGACGACTATACTCGCCCGTATCCTCCTTCCGCGAACGTACTACTATCTCTCCTCCTCCATTCTCCGTTATCTCTCTCTCTCTCTCCGCCTCCTACATCCGTATCTCGGTTTTTCAACGGTCTATATCTCTACGGCTTTTTCCAGTGCGCAGGTATTGTGCTACGCCGCGAGCTATAGTTTCCGCGCAGCGGAAGTCCCTCGGCTAATAAGCCATAAGGCTGAGGGAGAGACGACGGATTCTGTAAGTATAGTCCCGAGTTTATTTTCTCTTTCTCTCTACGGTGTGTGTGAATCCGACGTTTTCGTGCGGCTTGAATTCCGTTGCTACGACCAAATGGTTTATCGACTTTCGATATTTTATTAACAAAAACACAGAGCTTTTTTAGTACTGTATATACACTCTCGGGTAATCGACGTGTTAAACCTCTGCATTTGTCATTCCCCGAAATTCAATCTCGCAGTGAAGGAGCTTACAAAAAAAAACAACGAAGCCGACAATGCCAAGCAGATTATCGTCCTACTGAATGAACCAAACTAATTGCTCTCATTGACGCAGTCTCTTTCCGACAACAAGGTTAGTCTCTGCCTCATTCAAATCGAGAATTCAATCTCTCTCTCTCTGTGGAGTAAAGGAATTTGCGGTTGCAGAAAAGGCGTCGTCGGTTTTAAAAGACCTGCAGACTCTCTACTCTGCTGTGTTTTCTCGCGCGGAGAACTGCTCTCAGGGAGAGATTATTAGATTAGGAGCTTCCACGGCTCTTCTCTCCGGAATTAATCATATCTCTTTTCCGCAGCCGTCGTCGTCGTGGTGGTGACCGGTTTTCGAATGTATACATACTAGATCTGTCCTTCCATTCACTGCGATTGTTCATACATCAGGCACTTTGAGACGCTTTGACATAATCGATGCCGATGATTCGTTCTCATCAATATTCTCACTACGCTCGAGCGTCTACTATTCTTGGGCGAAGTACAAAGGGATCGTAATAAGACATCGAGCAATTAGTGCGCGGCACTAGCTTCGTGCATTACTCAGGTGAAATTGAATGTACAGCAACGGGGGCTGGTAAAGGTTCTCTCCTTTATCTTGATCATTGCCTCAAAGTGCACTGGTGCACACGCGCCTTTAGAGTTAAGGATTCCTGAGAGCTGTACACAGAATTCTCGTATCAAATATGTATGTTATGCTAAGGTGAGCTGCTGCTGCTGCTACGACGACTGTGTAGTCTCGTTGTTTGTTGTGCAAATTTTTTACAAAAGCTCATTCTTACTGAAGAATTTTTCGTATAATACGAGCTATTTCATTGGGGATAATATCTGTGATGTTTACCGAAATTATGTTGGACATAAAAATCTTCTCGAGAATCTTCCAGACAATAGTACATCCAGTAAATTCAGCAATTCGCTAAAGACAAACTCTCTCCGTTCTCCGCTACATCCATATATGCACATAAATTCCACACAAAGCAAACGGCAAACATCGTTCCCTCGAATATCCCAGTACCTGAAGAACACGTCACACACTACCACCCACATGTGCAGAGTAACTTTCTATATATACCCTTATACGTACGTTTAACCTTCGACAGCGACGTCGAGATAAAACTGAAGAGATAAAAGACAGCCAGCGTGACGGCGAGAAAAAAGGCGGAAGCGGCCGCCTAAATCTTTTTCATCTCCGCGTCTCTCTCTCACATTGTCGCGAGAGCGACCTTTTTTCTCTCTCTCTCTCTCTCGCATACATATGAAAAAAGGATGACGATTTAAAAGAGGCGCGAGGATGTAAGGCGCCGCGAGCCGCGACTTTGAGAGGGAGAGATATATAGAAGGGGATATACGGCTAAATACGCACGACCTATTTTCTCGCGCCTCTCCGCGGGCTAAAGCCAAGGAGATCGTCGTTGGGCTAATTTGGTTAGTCGCTTCGGAGTGTAAACGCTTTTCGCATTGTTTTTACTTCTCGAGTGGATGGAAAGCTATTTATTGTCCCTGGCCTTTCGACAATATATAATTTGAGAATTAAGCTTTGAATCACTGGTATCTGTGCCAGAGATTCCATTCCCGATGAAAACGTAAACCTCCCCCTAAGTACCAGTAGACGTCCGACCAATCTCGGATTTATCTACTGACAGTGATGGATTCGATTGCTGTATAACTGATCAATATTTTAAATTCCATTCCATTCCGAGCTTCTTGCTGCAAGAACACAGCAGAGAAAAACATATTGAAAGCTTCAGCCAAAAATCATTACTCCCATAGCTAGCCAAGTTTGCGCCTCTAGAGGTATATATAGCAGCAACTCCAAGAAACAATTTACATTCAAACTCAAACTTCCTGATCCAGTTCTCTCCCAGTAGGCGCGAGAAACATCTCTCTCTCTCTTCTCGGCCCATTTCTCCTCTCCCACCCCTTCTCGGACTGGAAAGATCGGCCGCATACACACATCCGCTCCAACGAAAATTGATAATCGATGAAGAGAAGAAGCAAAGAGCGAGAAAAAACGCGGGGGCCGCGTACATACGTCCATACCAAGAGAGAAGGTCATCATTATGCCCGAAGCATCTCCGTAGGCCTGAGGAGAAGAGGCCATTCTGATCCCGCACAATCGCGCCCTAGTTTTCGACCTTCGACAACCGGCAACGACACACACACACACACACACGGACGCATTAGGGGCTGACCAGTAGAACTCGAGACTTTTTCTCTCTCTCTGCCCCCTTTTTGCACTCTCTGCATCTTCTCTGTGAGCTTGTTCTTGTTGTTCGGAGGAGGGGAATCTTCTTCTTCTTCTTCTTGTTTCGGTCGGATGTTACTTTATTTTTTCTTCGAGAGAGAGAGAAGATGCGCCCCGGAACTTAATGCACCCGAAACGGGTTTAATTAATTCGACTGATTTATCGTCGCGGCTATACTGCTGTGTGTTGGGAGTGAGATTTATTGCTTTTTGATGGATTTCCTGAAAGGCTTCAAGTTAATGATGGAAGAAGAACAAATTCGATTTGGTCCGATGAACGATTGTTTATCACCCTGTTGGGGTTTTAATGAGACACACACACACACATATAGCACCGAGATATTCAGGAAAGAATACATATATATGTGTAAGAGGAAGCGATAGCGCGCAATTCTCCCGGATCGATTTCAGAGGGAAAATACAGGAATTTTCGCTTACGCCGAGCGTCATTATCCTCCGACTCTCGGATAGAGCTGACACAATGCCGGAGACTTTTTCGCTCTATTCCCCCGTCTCTCGCTATATATCTATACATCGACCCGGCGATTTTCATACGAGCGCTTATAACTTTTCTGCAAGTCGGTCAACATTACTTTGGCAACAATTCTGTATAACGATATTTAAAAAGTCGCGCTTATTACCGAGCTTTATATGCGTACACGAGTATATTATATACCTAACACACCGCCCGGGTAAAAAGCGACGATTGCTCGTTTGAGTATGAAGAAACTTTATTTTTCGATAAAACGAGCTTACGTTCGCGAGAGAGAGGGAGAGCCATATCTCGTTACAGAAAGAGCCTTTATATCATACGCTGTTTTAGAGAAAAGCTGCGCTTTTTGAAAAATAAGTAATCCTCGAGAGCATTTTCTTGTCCGATAAGCACGAAGGAACATTTCCATAGAGAGAAAGCTACTGCAGCTGTACATTTTTCTCAAGAAACAATAAACACTCGAAAGCTATATAATAGAAGAAAAACGATCGATTACCCATTCACCTATAAAAATAGCCGCAACCGTCCCGAGAATGCAAGCACCAAAATTTTCTCCCTCGGTTAGCCTTCAGCTCGACGGGACTGCTGCACAATTGGTCCACACATACACACACGTGATCCTTATTTAGGACTCGCCGGAATAGAGAGGTTTTCAACAAAAGTCCGAGAGTGCTTTCATCCTTTTTTTTCGAGGATTGATGATTTCGGCGTTTTATTCTTCGACACTATACTTGATTCTCGTTTGTCACGTATCTATATATAGTGAAAATGTTGTAATACATTGAAATTTGCGTTTACCTTTAAGATAGTCGTAGTTCATTAGACGAACGAAGCAGTTTATCAAAAATTAATTTACACCGGCCGCTGATTACGTAAACCTCAGCGGTGTTGTGTATATATACATCGTATCAAAAATCGATATCGTCGGTCTGGAAAACATTTTAGCATAATCCCGTAGCGGTAACGCGACACTAAAAGCCTTGGATTCCCGTCAAAGAAAGTGAGTATTAGTAGACTCACTTCTCTCGCTTTGAATATCCATCGACACCCGATCCACCACTGCCGATTCGAGTAGATAATGGATGCCGAGACAACGTGTATACACACATATAACAGTGGATTTTTCAGCCGAGATAGAAAAGTTCCCGATAATTTCCGTGAACAAAAGGGCCAGAGCTAAGTAACAAGTTTCATTTACCTCTCTCTCTCGAAGCAAACTTCTTTCTCTCTCCGGCATCGTCGTTTCTTATTTCACTACTTTAAACTTCGAGGCTCGAGGCACGTATATAGTCTTTATCGCTTTGCTCTCTTCGATGAGTCTCTACTGTAGAGGGCAGCGTATAGTAACTCGAGCTTGGCAATTAGTGCCGAGCAAACCGCGAGAGACTTACGGGGGGAAATGAAGGGAAGGATAAATAAGAGAGAGAGAAAATACACTTGGTTGCGACACTCGTCGTCGCCTACGTTTCTCGAAAGTAAATTCGAATGAGGTTGAAGGCTCGCGAGAGATTTAATTAATCAACCCGGACGTCGTTGAGTTTCGCTACACTATAGTAGTAGGAAAACAAAGATTTTTAATCAAGCCATTAAAAGCGAAGCCAAGATCAACAGTATCCAATTCTTTTTGTCGAGAAAGACGATGTTTGTCCAAAAGAAATTGCAATTTTCTCCTGTAAAAATCCTAGTTCTTATCATTGAAGAACCGCAATATCACTCGAGTCGCAAGTGCCGTTGCATTAGCGTCGCCGAGGAATCACATGGTCAGCCTAATGCACATCGTAATACCCTATCGCTATACATGTATACTCTCGCGAGCGCTTCAATCTCATTATTAGCTTAATGTAGGAGACACATACCAGGAGACGTTCGCGACGCTGTAATGTACGCGTCATAGGGTTTGATCTGATTATTATTATTAGCGTAATGAACCGGCTGCATTGTTATAGAGGAGAGCTGCCGCTATCAGGTTACCATCTTTTATTCCAAGGAGGGTAAGGATGTAAAATATTTTTCACGACTGACGCCGTCACTTCGCTTTAATTAAATTTTATCGATTTTTCACCTTCCTATTATGCTCGTTACAATGCTAGTAGTAATACGCGCGTATGGTCAGACGCTTATTAGTATAGCAACCCTATTAGGCAAATTTACTGTAGCTAATAAGTCAATAACAGTCCAGAACATGATCTACGCACACTAATCCCATGAAAATCGAGCTAGCGTTGAAACTACATCGTGTCCAAGGAAAAGCTCGCGCACTACAACAACAGCCTTATCTCCGACGGTACAACGGTAAAACGCTCATCCCGACGCTATAAAACGAAACAAAGGCCCTAGAAAAAAGAAACAAAGAAACTGCGCTCTCCCGAGTGCAAAGGTCAGCCCGGAGACAAAGCTTCACGACGACTGGGAAAGAGCGCGAAAACGTCTTTTGTCCCGCTAATAAAAGCTCTGCGCTTCAAAATAGACCATCAGGCTATAATACCTCCTCTTCGTCATTAGGCTCGGCGTCGGTGGTGGTGGTGGTAGCATCGTAGCAGGTATATCGGGATAAATTGCCCGGACCCTCGACCAATTACGCGCGAGAGAGACTCGCCCGGAAATTGCTCGCGCGAATTTCCGCGCGCGAGCTTTAAACGAGCTATTAACTGCGGTGGTGCAGATGGAATAGCCATGAGGTGCGACGACGACGACGACGACTGCTGCAGTGTCCGAGTTTTCGGCTGAATTCTGAATTCGAGAGAGTCTGCGGTTACCGGCCTGGGTCAAGATTGATTTGGCTTTGTCACTTCTGTGTGTGCTGAGGTGCAAGAAATTCGGGGTTATGAAACGTACAGGGATGTGGAGATATTTTGAGGTTAGGTGTGTGGTTGATATTTGGATCTGTATAATCATTTCAAAAGTCACTTTGAGAATTTTTTTTGAGGTTAGGTTAAATAACTTTTTTGGTTAGTTTGAGAAAACTTTAATTTTATCACAAGAAATCCCTGGTAATCCCGAGGAGATAAATAAACGAGCCCAGTGCATCAACATGAATCCAATTAAACTCCAGCCGCGTGTACAAACTCGCGTCAAACCCAAAACTTCGACCTGCGTCGGGCAAGTGTACACCAAAACATTGTAACTTGTTTCCTTCCCCTTTTTTATCTCGATCCTGTCTAGGGAAAATATTTACCGACGACGAACTCACTCGCTCTCTAGCTCTCCAGGCGATTAAGAATTAAGTTAGTTTACGCGGCGCCTGAATATTAAATATTTACCGATCGACCCTTGCTTCAGAGAGTTTCCGTACATGTTGGAAGGAATGTCGCCGGGTGACTGTATGTTTCTGTTTTGCTATCGTTATTGACGCTTTTTTATACGTAACACCATCTTCTCGGAAAGTTTGGCGTCTAGGTGATACCCTTTTGTGCACAGACGCGTCGACACACGTGTCAGGGTCGACCGTGAAAATTTTTCGAAATATCGAGTTTTCGATGAAGTTCGCGCCCTATCAAGATTTAGCCAGTCGGAACGTATTACATAATGTTGCGGGGTTTTATAAGTCAACTTTTTGATAAAATTCCGCGGTTTTCTACAGGTTTTTGCAAACGGAAAGAATAACAGCTTGGTTATAAATTATTTAAAAGTTGCATCGCAACATTTTTTAATGCATTTTAATGCTACCACGACCATAAATAAGTCTTGGCCTCGAAAGATTCACAAGCATGAAATTTCTGAAACGCAACTAGAATGAAAATAGACTCCTTCCTCTCGAGGGAACACTGCAGGGCGAAATACAGTTGAAGATTGCGAAACACGTAGAAACGCTACGTCTAAATTCTTCTATCAATCAGTTGCAAAAGGCTCTGGACCTCAGCGCGATCTATTTTTATCGATTATACCTTTTTTTCTGCGATACATTTATAGCCCTGAAAGTTCCATCGTCTCTAATATTTCTACTCGTATGACATTGCAAAAAAAAAAAAAAATCACATTCCCAACACAAATATTTTTAATGCATACACAAGAAGCTGGCACTAAGAAAAAAAAGAAATTCCCTCCTCCACCGCCTCATAAATAATTCAAAATCTCCAAACACCAATACATCCTCGTAGTGTAGAACTAGCTCGACACTAACAAAGCCAAACAATAAAACTAGAATTAATTCGATTACGATCCATTAGTCCTCCCCTCCCAGGAAATTCCAACTCTGCCCGTCAATTCAATTTCCCTGTCCTCAAGTGCGTCTGCTTAAAGCCTCTGTCCTCTTCCGACACTAACGAACAGCCAGCTATATAATCTAGCGCGTAAAGAGCGTCGTCGCGAGAAAAGAATTCAACTAGAGCGACGCGCTCAAAAAGCCTGAAATTGACTTTCGGGAGACAAATTGTTTTTTTTTCTTCCTATACGCGTCGTGTATAATAGGCTCACGATCGAGAGAGAGAACCCTTCGCCATATACACGTGTCCGCGATACTGGTCTGTGTGTTTCTGTTTCCAGCGACGACGATTCATCCCGCTATATACGTATTCGATTTCACGCAAGAGCCGTTCCATCTCTCGGATGAGGCTGCAGCTGATTTCCCGTCTCTCTCTCTTGGTCTGTCTCGACGTGTAGTTCGCAGACAGATGCAAATTATTTAGGTTCGATGCGAATTTTTTTTTCTGTTCTTCGTTTTGCTCTGCACTACTGGGATTTTCATGGGATGAAATATTCAATCTCTGCTGCGTTGTTCTCGCGCGCGAGTGGCCAGAAGATTTAGGGAATTTTGGTTAGGTATGTGTATACTGTATTATATAGCTGTGCGGTTAAAGCGTAAAATTGTGCTTGAATTATCTTACTACACGAGACCACAAAATATAGCCTTATCGATTACGCTATAGTTGCATTAGAGCCGTATATAGATACAGGATATTATTAATGCATGGCGTGATATTACTCGCTTTTAGCGATATTTGCAGATTGATATCCGGCAGTATATAGCGGATTTATAAGGTTTGCTCGCACGCTTGAGAGGTAAATAAATCAAAGTATCTATAAACAAGACAGGCCTTTAATTAGGTCACGTATCTCTCCCTCGTCCTCACGATAGCAAAAGCTCCGCAAAAATATTATCCCGAGTAAGCTCTTTACGTATCCTGCACAACTGCACAAAGCGTCGTAACTCCAAAATCAATACCCACCGCGTCGGCTTAAAAAAAAAAAAAAAAATACGATAACCGAATCTGCATCCGGAAAAAATCTCATATCTCCAAAAAAAAAAGAGCGAAAACAAAAGTGACTCTCCCACGTGTTTCCTCGCGGGCGATAGCATACACACACACGTGTCAGCTATACGTATCAGCTAAACGTTATCCGAGCTGTTACAAGGGGCCTCGAGCGCATTGGGTGCGAAAGCTCTTGCAGTAACATTCGCAAACGTCAAACGTACAGCCTCGCGGCGGTGCACTCGGCTCTCTCTCTCTCTCTATGTCTGAAATTCCGGTTCACACATGTACACACGCTTATAGTCGTTCTCTCTCTCTCTGTTTTGGAGGTGCATGACGTCGATTTGCAGCTCTCGCCCGTCTTCAAGCGTATACAGAGAGAGAACTGTGTATGCGCCGCTTTAATATCGCGCGCGCACGGAGAGAGGGTTTGAGTGCGGTTGGAGCGTTTCTTTGTTGGCCGAAAGTTTCGGGGGCGTAGAAACGTTATTTTGGATATTGAATATGGTCGAGGGATGACCCTGGGCTCTCTCTGTGTGTCTGGTGAATTTTCGGAATTGATTGTGGTGTGCTTAGTCGGCTGGCTTGGTCATTATGTTATCTGTGTATTATTACGATTCAGCAGTAGCTTCAAGCTTTAAAGAAACTCTCTCGGCTCTTAAGTAATTATCATCCGGTTCGAGGCCTTAATTTTCGGTATGACCGAAATTTCATTGTTCCAACGCGGCCGTGTACTCTTGTAATTGCAGTTTTATCCGTAATTATTCCGAATCTTCCTTCATTATTACGCCAATTAGGCGAGTTATTATTCCATTATATAAATTATATGCGCGAATTCCATATAACCAGAGAAAATTTGTCGCGCCACTTGAAAAGTTAGAACGCGATCTTCACGGAAACGTGTTCCAAGAGGAGGTTTTATACTTTTTTCAAGGGCGTCGACAGTACTCGGCATTTTTTGGAAACATACAGTGGAAACGGAACTAGTATAATTGTCGAGAGTTTCCAGCAATGGTGAAAATAGAACATCGATTAATCAGACACCAGATTTAATCTACATAGAAGCTCGACTTTACTTTCTTTAATGGTAGTTATCAATTAATCACGCTAAGACAAATGTAAACACCAGACAGCCTAAAACGTTGACTACACCAAAAAAAACGTCCATCAAATCCTCTCCAACCTCCGAAATCCAGTTCATCAATATCCCCGCATCGGCATAATAATGCATCGAACGCAGCAGCAGGATCAGACATTATCCCCCGAAAAGTAACCTACTCCCTCATCATCGCATTGGGCGCGACAGAATGATAGACTGCCCATTCGCTTCAATCCGCTTCGGATCTCTATCGAGTCCCATACAACCCACCTGACAATTAACCTAATCGGAGAGCACGCGCGACCTGTCAGCACGACATTAATAAAGCCTCCATCATGAGATTCATCATTTCGCGTATGCGCTATACACTGCGAATTACGATTACGAGCCGGGCAATGATCATTCCAGATTTGCCAGGCATTATATATTATACCCTTTCCATCGCTCTTCTACTGCTGCTGCCAATTTCCCGAGCACGATGTTCCTCGTTTGCGGGTTAGCGCGCGTTATACCTGGTCGAATGGCCACCAGTGGGAGATTTAGCCGCCAGCGCGGAGATAACGATTCGGCCAAGTTTACGTGGAGGCTATACCAGCCGTCCGTCGGTCCAGCAGATAAAATTAATTACCTTTGCTGCTGCTGCTGCTGCTGTGGTGTTCTTTGAAATTGAGGCGCTGGGATTAGAAGGTGCGGAGAGATAGTTGCGAGGGTATGAGGTATTAAGGTTGGCTGGTGTTCGAGGATTTGTTAAAGTTTCATTGCTATACGTGTTAGGCTTCGAGACGAGTACGAGTAAGAGAAGGAACGAAGCTTATCATCAATCGTGTCTTGTTATAAATGAATTTTGTACTTTTCATTGGCGGTATATACTTAACTCGATCGATCTTTCGTGCAACAAGAAAAGCGGATAGAATAGCCGCGAAATTGGCTCTATGTGATATTCGCTACCCGGCATACTCTCCACAATTCTTCCTTAAACTGCCATTAAACTCATTTCCACATTATACTTTCTCTCCGATCTCGTCGTCGTCGTCGCCACAATTGATATCTGAGGAGACGATTTGGCTGTGTTTCAGAACTCCTCTCTCGGAACATATACTCATGCACACAAAACACTCGGTAAATCAAACCAACGATCCGTATCTCTGCTGCCACGAGGATGTCCCGGCGGAAGTTTCCCCTCTTTTTTTAAAAGTGCGCTCTCGTCGTCGTATCAATTTTCAAAGACGTAAATCTCGAGCAAGAGCAGCTTCTCTGCCTGACGTTGAATATTATTTCGTCGGAGATATTGTTCGGCTGAATTATGCTCTCCCGGACACGGGATGATTATTTTACCCCCCACAGCTGGGAAAATTATCTTGTTTTCACGGAGAATCGTGTCCCGTTCAATTTATAACGTCGCGAAAAAAAACGCTCTATTCGAGAGAGAGAAGAGGGTCAAGTTTGTTTTGGAAATTGCTTCAACTTTCTTTCATCTCGATACGCAATAGCATGCAATGCTCGAATAAAGCAAAAGCGTACCAAATTACCGTGTGCACCCTACATCTCTGATGATGAAGCAGCCGCGCTAATTCTAATCCGATAACACGGCATTCAGACTCTCTCTCTGACTTTCGCAACACAAGCGTCCTTTGAATTACCCTCTCCAAACATCCGAGAAAGCTACTGCTGGTCCCGTCATCTCGCGCATTAATCACCCGATGATTCAAACTCCTCGGGCAGAGGAACAGCCCAGATTGCAATCATCTTCTACACGAGCCAAAACCAACCTCGTGGTTTGCCATTCAAACTCGATGCAGATGATACAGTGGAAAAAGGGGGGATGAGACAGAAGGTCAAAGACGGGGTATATATGCCTGCCTCGATGAGGAAGTCTCGCGATGAATCCCGTTAAATCTGACGAGATGCCAATTGGCGTTGAGCCAGTGGCGAGAGAGAGAAGAAGTCAGTCGTCGAGTGTTTCTCGCAGCGACCAACGCAACAGATATGCACGGCCACTTGTTACGTATAGTCCAGTGCTTATGCTTGTTATATGTGGTGATAATCGATTGTGTCAGCTGATGCAATTTTTGTTCCGAGTTTTTTGGTAGCTGATATGCCTTACGTAACTCATACGTGGTTGGGAGTTACAGACAGTCTCACGCGCAAACATTTAACTTCTGGGAACTTCAGTTCACTGGGTTCTAATGTGGATAATTCAAATTTAGCGTCACCTAGCGTGTGCGCTCACCAACAGATTTGAATAATTTCAGGATAACTGTTGGCAAACTTGGGCTTTATTTGCGCAACGAGTGATCATGGTGAATTCTCGATGCGCGGTTTAATCTATATATGCGAAAAAGTTTTATTAAAAAATTCCTGGCTCTTGTACGAGAGGATATCTTGAGGCAGGTCTCCGTGGAGGGCAACTCTAAGCCCCTGCACTATTTCCTCTTTAATGCATCATTCGTCTTCATAAAAGATAAAAGCTTCGACAATATTCTCTTCTTTGAAAAAATTTTCCTCGGGGAATCGAACTCTCCGGATTAATAGCTTCCGTATCTACATTGAAACATTATGCCCCCCCCCTCCGATAAATATGATTTAGTTACCTTTTCATTATACTTCCGGTGTGTGTGTGTGAGTATAGAGGGAAAAAAATGGGATTAATATCTTCATCAATCACTGCACCATCATTACCAGCAATTATACCAAAGAAACGACGATACGAAATTGCGAACCACAATAAGACACAGTATAACTTTGCATTCAGACAAATTCATCGCTAGAAAGCCTTATCAATGCAAATTCGGCCCCGAAGGAAATCGCTTTCTCATTATCCTTATCTCGAGACAGCTTCGCGCCGCAGCACTTCTCTCGGCGTCGACACAACACAATACAAACTCGACGATGAATATAATACACCATCATCCCGCAACTATAAACACAATACCAGCGAATCAGTAGCCCAAGGTCCTCTCGATATCTCCTCCGACTTTTCCATCTATTTTTATGCAGTCGAGGGGATAATGTTTCCCTTGTAATACACGCCGTATGTGTGTGTGTCTGATGTCTTCGGGGCATCTCGAAAGTTCGACGTGCGCGCGAAAACGACACGAGGGATTTTTCGGTCTATATAGTATACGTATATGACCGTGTCGCTCGGGGCTACATACGCTATGGTCGTTACTTTTCTGAGCTGAGAGCAGAAATGGATGACATAAGGAGGAGATTATATGTGTGTGTAGTTTGCTGAAGAGATTTTTGGGAAATCAAAGTTTTGTGCGAGGTATTGGATGGACGTTTACGACGGATGATGCAATCGTGTTTGATGAGCGATGTTTTTGGCTTCTGTTGTTTTCTTTCGTATGATATATCACGGGATGATATTCATTTCAACTGCGTAACAACCCATTTTCCAGGAGATCACACACTTCTAAAAAATAGAAGCATTTTCGACACTCTACTCCTCGGGATTCGTCTGATCCGACTAGTCAGTAAAGAAAAAAAAGGTAAAATCGAGAAAAAGGAAGACGAGTGAAAGGACGAGAAGCTGCACAAAGGCTTGGAAGGAAGATTTGACGCGAAATTCATGGCACGAGAAGAGACGAGGAATCTCAAGGCTCGAGTCCTTCAGTACAGTAAGAGGGACACAGACAATGACGATTGCATTGTCCGAAAATCTGCCTCTTATCGCTGGTACGGAAACTAGTCCTTTTAAGGATCAAAGGAATTGACGTTTATCAATTCAAATTTCGATACTACCCATATAAATCACCGCCTCTCATTGAAATGCAAAACGATAAATCGCACAGCTTCGATAATAATCCAAAAATCAATTCTCCACAAGTACCATCCATCCGATTGCCATTCAACCCACGCACGTACCCATAAGACTAAAAATTAACGACCAACGATTCGCAAGCCTAATCCGGCGGTCATTAACCCGCCCACTCGGTCCATGAATGCAGATATCGTTCGAAATTTTCGTCGTTTATATAACTTCGATTCCGGTATAATAAAAGCTCCAGACCATTATCGCACGCACACACACACACACACACATGTCGCGACACTTGTCCGTGGCATTAATCTCGCTAAATTACATTTCTCGAGAGCATGTTACTGCAACGTTTGTTTCGAACTGCTGCACCTGTTCTCTACGGCCCAACTTCCTTTTAATTTCTCCGCTCGTCTTTTGTCCGGCTCTTTTTCTTTCTTCTCTCGCAGTTCCGTCGCTGCTGCTGCTGCTGTCTTTGTTTTTATAACGAGTGCGACTCTGAGAAAGCTTTTATATATATGCCACGAGGATTATGTATATAACTATACGTTTTCGTGGATCGTATATTATAAAGTGCGCATGAGAAAGTTTGTTTATTGATTCGCGATATTTATGCGGGACGTTTCACAGAATCGGAATTAATTAATGTTATTCGAACAAACTCTCGCGCTGAGTTTATTTACCGGATATATTATAAACGTCGATAGAAATTAATTTCGCAAGAATAATAATAAAAACGAAGCGAAAATTGTAATTTTTTTTAGTTTGAAAAAAAGCGCGCGAAATCGTTATGTTCTCAAAAACAAAAAAGTTAAGAAAACAAGAGAAGCCAGACCGGGTAGGTATTATTTCGAACGCGGCTCGTGTATGCTCATGCATACAAAGCGAGTACTTTATTTCGAGGATCATCGCAAAAGTGTGTCTTTCTCGCGGCGCTGCTGCAAAATACGCGACTCGTTTTTAAGTACAGTACGCGCGCGGCTGTTGTACAACGCATAAAGCTCTGCTCTCGCTTTGTTTTGCTGCTCCGGCTACACGTGGGCGCGTATATATATGTTTATATACGGAAGTAAATTTTAATTGGGTTTTCGGGGGAAGAGAAAAAGGGTCACAGATGGTCGCGAGCGTAGAAGAAGAAGTTTCTGAGAAATCGCCCCTTGTATACACTCGCGGATGAATTAGAGGAGGATATATTTTAGGAAGTAAACTGGAGAAAATTTAAACGAGTCAGTAAAACTACTACACAGTATTTCAATCTCAAAAGTCAATCATGGCCGATAAAAAAATACCACTAAAACTCCGGCCGGAATAGGTACTCGCGCCACACGTAATAATCTACACGCAGTTGTGCGGTGTTATAGCTGCGCGTCATGTCAATTTTCCCGTAGCGCAATAAAAGCCCGCGAGAGCGAACGAGTTGTGCGAGGCGTCACTCGTAAAAAGCGAGAAGAGTCCCTCGAATATTTTAATGCCGCGAATCATCGTAAAAAGAAGCCGGCGCACGCGAGAAATGACTTTCGAATCGCAAGCGTGTGACTGTTATGCGACGGTTGGTTGGCTTTTTTTTGTGCGGTTTATGGGTCATTTCGATTAGATCGATATATTTATTCAAGTTTTATTTATCTACTTGGAAACTAGAGTGAATGATTTTAATGAGATAATATAATACAGACGCGAATAAAATATTATCGGATAACCGTGAAATATGGGACGTTGTAAATTTAAGTAGTCCATGAATGATCGATTGTGGAGCTGATGCTCTTCAATAATAACGCGACGTCAAACATTCTCGCTGATACCGAATATAATCGAACGCGCGGAAGGCATTATTTTTTCGACCTCTGCACCGAGGCGTGAAATTGAAAGGACTTTTGAATATATGCATCGAATTTTATTTTTCGAAGCCGATCGTAAATCCGAGCAAACACAATGTACTGTATAAACGTAAAAAAAGAGAAACGTCCTCTCTCTCGGCTCCGCATAAATATTCCACGAACTAATTCCTGACAAAACACCAATCCACCGCAAGGCAAACATTCAACAAAGACGATAACCCGGTAAAATCAAGCATCATCAAACTGCAAACTCGGCAAGAAACAGCAGCTCGCGAAACTTTATCGAAAATGCATCTACCGGGAAGCAGAAGCTTCACCGCAGCAGCAGCGGAGAACACCGCAACCACGAAATTATGCGAATAAATTTACGACCTTATACCGTCTCAGAGAAAATTAGCAAACTCTCCTGAGCCGCCGACATCAGAGATGAGCGACGATATCGCGCGCGCGTTAGAAAAGAAAGACGAGCCGAGCACGAAATTGTCTTTTGGATGAATGTACACTTGGCCGACGACGCCAAGTTTTCACAAGACGACGCTCTCACTCGTCCGAAGTACACACTCGAGAGTGAGAGAACGTGAAGTTCACCTGCGCCGCAAAAGAATGGGCTGAAGGAGTCGAGAGAAACGAGGATGATGACGACGACGACAACGAGGTGAGAAGATAAAGTCGAGGAGGTAACGACGCGACGCTTGTACAGACGAGTGAGAGCGACAATTAAGTGGGAGGAGATCGATTGATCCTGAGGGTAGTCGCGGCTTGTTTTATCGGTTGCTTAGAAATATTTGATGATTAGGACTAATCCAAATGTAGGTTTTTAGTTTTATTGTTTATAAAATGTTAGCTACAAATTACGCATCCATCGAACGCGTAGCCATCAGAGAATCCGATTATTTTTTCAAGTATATAGTACTATCTCTTTCCCAGCTTTTCCATCAGCTAAGAGGATTACATATTTTTAAATTTAACGCTTGCGCAAAAAACTGTGCATCGTTCAGTACACACTTCACCAGCGATTTATTTACTCTGCTTGGCTGAAAATAAAATTCACCCTGACGTGTATAGCAGTAAAGCTTCTTTTCCCGGGATAAACAAAAACACCGCGCACGTGTAAGCTCACACACAAGATCACTATTTACGCTAAAAACTAACCTCCGCTAATTGACACAACGCGATTTACGAAGCTTCACGGAAAATCACCGCGACGTCTTCGCAATATTTATTCACTCCCCAGTATATTAAGCAAGCAAGAAGAGTCGATCCTTTCGGTAATTAATATCGAACCGACGCAATTGACGGCCGGGCTGAATTTTTCATCGACCTAAATCGAGTAATCGATTTCCCGGAGTTTTTTTTTATATATAGTTTCGTCGTGCGCGACGCGAAATTGACGTTTATACGAGAAGCGCACAAAGGAATTCCTACTCAATTTTTTTTTAGCTCACGAGAGAGAGAGAGCGTATAGTTGGCAGCTTTTAATGGAACCTATTCGATTAAGGCTGTTCTAATGCCGCGGACTTTGAAAAAAGCCCCGGCTTAACCGCGCTTCTCCCTTTGTCCGCGCGTCCTATAAATTTATTATGTTTTTCATTTCAGCCAGAGGCTTTTAAAAGTTAGTATACCTATTTCGAAAATCGATCTCATACGGTTGCCGACCTAAATATTCAAATTTCCCGCGCATAAGGAGAGAAAAGCTCCCCGGTGGCTGCTTATTTTCAGCCAATATTGACTTAAACGCCTCATGTTACAGTCGCAATTTTATTCGCGCTGTCCTTTTCGCAACGCGTATATAAGAGATAATCTCGTGAGTCAGAATGTAACTCGATTCGGTGATACCGGCGGGAAATCCGATAATCCAAAAAAAAAACGGAGCAACGCCAGAAGACCAAGGAAAGCGACGGCAATACTCTGTCGTAAAACATGCGAAAGCTATAATGTGATTTTTGCGCTCGCTCGACCCGGCAGACTTTTTTTTTAATAATACGAGTTTAAAAGCGTTATATGAGAGAGAGAGAGAGCAAACGTGGGCGGTAAAACTGATAACGTCCGTGCTCTGAACGTGTTATTAAAATGAAAAAAGCGCTTCGATTGTTTCTTTTTTTTCATCTCATCGTATCATTTTATTCCGATGTAATGATTGTAAAACGTTACGCTTCGAATATTTTTACTTTAAATATGTCAATAACAAAATATTCAACGATCCAGACAAGCTCTCTCTTCATTTTTTAAAAATAAATTTTCCAATCTACATTAACGATCAAAAAAAAAATTCCTCTCGACCCAATCCCACTCGAGAAAATCGCATTAGTTCTAAGTGCACAAATGGCTCGCATCTAATCGAATCCTCGAATCCTCACCTCTCCCGCAGCCCCGAAAAAGCCTCGAACGATCTTCTCTCGCTCTCTTCCCGATAATCTCTCGACTGCAGCAACTCGGCCGCAAAGAAAAGCCGAAGGACGCCGAAAGAAAAATCGGCTGCAAACAACAAAAGCCGCAGCGCCTCATTACATCTCGGCGTATATATATATATATAATATTTTATTCAGTCGTATATATATAAACCGCAACTTCATTACTCTCACTCTTCCCGAAAATAACAACGGAAGGCGATAATATCGCAACGACGCATAGAGCTAGAGATAATTTTCCGATGCGGAGGAGAGAAGAAAAAAGAAGGTCAAGCGTCAGGGAAAACTTCTCTCTCTCAGCGGCTTTGAAATACTATGTCCGTCGTCTTTTTCTCCGTCGATCGGATTTCCTTTGTGTCGGCGCGAAATGAAGCGGAACCGCGCGGAAATAATCATGGCGATTTGATTAAAGGAGGTCGAATTTTTTCCTCGGAGCTTGGGTAAAAAGAGATCGTGCACCAGCTGACTCATTTTCACGTGCCCGATCGGTTATTTTCAAGGTTGGATTCAGAGGTGTGGTTATATGGGTTTTTTTGTGCGGTTGGCTCTGCGGAGAGAAACGGATGAAAAATTGAGGTGGTTCGCCAAAACGCGCTTACTCTCGATGATATCGAGCGGAATTTCGTCTTTTGATTGGCGAGAGTAATCGTAAATTTTTTTTTTCATCCCTCGAGTAGTCGAGCTGAAATTTTAAGAACCGAGAGAGTGGATGGAGCGAATTGCGTTGAAAAATAATTTTTTTGAAATTAGGTCACGGCCTCGAAAACGGCGCGTAACAGGTTACAAGAAGAAAAGGTATATCCCCGTCCAAAGATTTACAGCGACGATGAAAAAGTAAAGTCCCAGCCGCGCGACAAGCCCATATCACGTATACACAGACTGCAAACACGCCTACTTTTTATTGAATAAATAATACCTCTACGAGGATTTTTAATATCCGGCGGTAAGCCGGGAACGTAAATCACATCGGGGACGTTTATTATCTGCGGTGGTCGACGTGCAGGTTAACGAGCCGCAGGTGAACCGTGCACGTCTACTTTCAGTACGTGCGTTTTTCTTCTTTCTTTCTCGGTTTCTTTTCTCGGTTGGCAGATATTTATTCCGTTCTCCGTTCGGTTGTGCAATAAAACGTCGGCGCGGGGAAAGACACAATAGCTCGAGACTGCGTTATTCAGCGAATCGTAATGCGGTAGGTATTGGAGACGAGAGTGTATTATAGAAGTTATATACTTTTGTGTATACAGAGCAGTTGCGGAGTTCCGGATTTTCCCCGGAGTATACGCGGTAAAAAATGAGTTATTTTTTCGCTTCGATCCGAATGATTTATTGTACGCCGCAATTGCTGAGATTAGATTCTTTTTCAAACGCGCGTCTGACCGTACTCGAGCTTTTCTACTTGCGCGTATAACCTACATGCGCGTCAATCAAAGCGACATGAAGCTTTTCGAAAAAAAAAAAATCACCAGCCATAAAAAAAGCTCGCTTCGCCACAAAACTCTCGGTGCTTCACGAGCTTTTACACCAGAAGAATACGCGTCGCAGCGTGTATAACGTATTTTTACGACGCGTCTACGAGCGATTTCCCGTGCGCGAAACTACTATCGAGCTTGCAAAAAAAAGTAGGAAAAAAGAAGAAGAAGACACACCGGACAGAAAAACAAAGAAAAATGCTCATTGTGCCGGCCGCTAAAGTTCCGCGCACACGTGTGTGCAAGCTTCTCTCCGTCCAAACATTTCTCTTTGTTTCCGGGGAGGGGAAGGGAGATAGTGGAAAAAGTTTCGGCAACGGAAAAGTGCCTCCAACACTTTCGAGTAATTCCACGGCGAGAGGAGAGCCTTTATACCGGACGCTTCGAAGAGAGAGAGGAGAAAGAGGCGACAAGGACACCGTGATGAGGAAATATTGAGCGCTTTAATCTCTATCGTCCCCTTCTTTCTTTCTCTTCATTTTTTTTTTACTCGACTTTCTTTTAGGTATTAGCGGTTGAAGGCCCTGTTACGTGATGTGTGTAGCAGGAGAGAAGATATTTTTTCAGCGATTTTTAATTGCGAGAGTCATCAGCGTATAATAACTCGGGATGTGATAAATCTCGGCGATAGTCGGTGTTATACACGAATCTCAGGCTTTCTTTTTCGAAAAATTAATGGCCGAACGACTCGGCACACGTACTCAACCTCGAAAATTTGAAAAATGTGAAGATCCTTGCGAGTCCTTGAGCCCGGCGGCCTCAGTGTCTCGAGTTTCTCGTGAAAGTGAATTTCCGAAATTCGATATGAATCTGTTTTAATACACTTTTCATAGTTTCTAAAAATAAAACTCGTTCTCACGCAAAACTCGAGGATCGCAGCGCCTCGTAAACAAAAGCCAAGCACCTCGTCGTAAACCTTTTCAAGGAAAATTCCAATCTCATCTCGGCACGTGCAGTGTGTCTCTACACAAGCAACAACAACAAGACACACAACAATTAGTCGGAAGCGACGACGATAACGAGATCGATGAGTTTAATTCTCCGAGACAGAATAAAACGTAGCAGGTGGCTAATCACTCGGACACATCAACAACAACGACGACAACGACGAAGGAGTCAACGGCAAATGATCGGGCCTGTGTCGTTATCGAGCTTCCTCGGACAGGCTCGCGTGTGTATATATATATAACACAGTCCCACGTCTCGTCGTTATCGCTCGACGGGCGGTAAATGGCCGAAGCGTCGGAGCGAGAGTCGGACGCCAAATTGCATACGGAATTGATTGATTAACTTATAATGAATTTTCGAGGGATTCATCCACACACAGGCTCAATTAGTTTTGATTATAGATACGCGGACAGCCGCGCGTCATGTCGACCGAAAGAGGATTTCACGCGTCGCAGCGCGTTTTGTAATCGTGGCTTGTGATGTGAAATGATTTTTGATCGATCGGTTATTGCAAAAGTCTTTTAATAAACTTTTATACTGTATCATCGAATCGAGCATTAGTCGGTGACCAAAAAGGGGAAATAATGAATAAACAGAGAGGAATTTATACGATTAACTGGAAACGGACGTCGCACATAATCTCTCTTGGCACAAGAAGCAGCAGCGTTTGCAGCCAGTCATATAACGGATGTGTTTTAAGCTCGTCGACTTGCCGGCAAGTGAAAAACGCGCTTTGACGCTTCCATTCGATTAATCCCTTTCTCTCTGATGTCCTCTAACGCACGTATAATTACTCTTTTGTGGTTTACCACTAACACGAATAAAAAAATTGCCGAAAATATTTTCGCCTTGCTTATTCGTGTTTGCGTAAACTAGTGTATACTACTTCTAGAGCGAGTCTGCGCACTCTCTTGAATTCAAATCCATTGTAAACTGTATTTACCGATGCAAATACAGGTTTAAATATGTATGGCTCGAGAGTGCGGCGCTCTATTTAAATGCTTTGTTTGTCAGCCGACCTGTACTTTTAAATTAATTACACCTGTCTAAACGCAAATTCAATCAGAGCTATATGGCTCTAAATCAATTTTCATAAATAAAGATTTCGCTGTGCTGAGATAGACTTTGCACTGTAATACCGAGAAATGGATTCGCATTCTAAATCAATATATGACAAAATAGTAATACGTCGCTGAGAGAACTCCTCGCAGCTCTGAATTAAAAACGAAATTTTCATGCCTATATATCGGCTTATCTGTAGTGATTGTACATGTACAAGAGCCTCCGGAGGGAATAATAGAGCGGCAGTAAAGCACGTGGCTACTTTTCACGGGGGATTAGAACGAGCGGTACCCGGTACTTGCATTAGCGCGCGACGGGATCGGCCGGCAGGAGGATGGATTTACCTTTACGGTCCGACACACAGTCGGAAGGGATTTTCCGGGCTTTTTGTCGTATAGAGAGAGAGAGACCTTCGGACGTTCACAGAGTTGTTTGCGAGAGTAGCTGCGACGGTTTGCTGACGTTTGAGCTGGTGATTTTCCTACGACGATGTGGGTGTAGTACTTGATTTTTTAAGGATTTGACTTTGTTTAGTTTACAGGGTTAGATTTAGCTTTATATATATTAATAGTGTACTAATACAAGGTAATATTGAAAAAGTCCGCAGAAAAAAAAATTATCCACTGCATTACACAATACCTCATCCAAAGTTAGAAACAATGTCAAAGAATTCCGCAAGTATCCGTTGAAACTTTTCTCGCGCAGATCGCGAAAACCGTATATACGCTCCTACAGCACCACCAAGCGATATTTCGTTACGCTAACGCAAAAATCCAAAGAAATTTTTCACCGCCAGACGGAGCCACTGTACCGCGAGTAGACTTCTCGTAAAGTATGGTAATGCTCCGTAACTCTCTTTCTCTCTCGGGCTGACAGTAGCGTCGACTTTTTCCACTTACGGCCCATTGAAACTTTCCGTAGAGAACGAGCGGAATCGCAAATTCATTTTCCGAGCGGCGAACTTATATACCTTCTTTTCTAAATAGCCGCCACATATATATACGAGATACGAGATGTGCGTTAAATGTCATTCTCGTCGTCTTTTACGAACACAGCGAGCGATTAACGGTATAGAAGACGATCAGCTAGAAGAAGAGTTTAATTGAAAAAAAAGCGTTCGCAGACAGTCGTAACAGTAAAGGCAAAGTGGCCGTTGGAAGCTCAAGTGGTTCCATGTCAAATCGCCGGCAAAAAACACTGGAACTACCGCATATACAAGTTAGCCCATATAAAAGCCATTCGGTAGTCTTCCGTATATATGGTATATATACCTCTCGACATGAGGGTATACGACGGCAAAGCCGAGTATAGCTTCAACCTGGGATATTCCGAAGACAAAGTCTGGGTAATCAGCGTTATGCTGATCCTCCGTCTGTTTATGCTTGAATCGATTTGTAATTTAAGCCGCACTCGAGTAAAATAAATTCTAAGCCTCATTAAATCGTTTCTGGAACATCAGAATCCCTCAAATTCCTGCCGCTCGGAATATCGCACCTAATTAAATTCATCCTCCAGCCATTAACCCTTTTCTCTCACGTATACTCTCTCTCTCTCTCTCCTAATTTCCGCGTAAATTTTACGCATAAATAACCGCCTGGAGAGTAGGATATGTAATTCGCAGACTCCGTTTTCGCGTCGGGGAAATAGAAGACGTAAATCAGAGCACAGCTCTGACGTATATAGAGGATACGGAAGAGGCCCCGGAGAGGAAGTGTTTTTTTTTCTTCCTCGAAGCTTTTTTGCGTTTGATGGATGAGAGGTTATTAGGGGCCGAGCCTGTCGCGATCACTGTCGGCTTTTGACGTATTTGAGCGGCGATGATGATATTGTTGCGCTGGTTTCGGATTATTCGGGAGTGTTTGTAAAAGTTATTCTGGTCGATTCGATAATGCGATGTGGTATTACGTTTTAAGGTGGTAAATAATGCATAACTATTGGAAGTCACGGTCAGAATTTTATTCGGGACATAAAATCGTAATTGTCGAAAAAAAAAAATGGATGAGTAAGGAAGGAAGAAAAGAACGTGAGCGGTAGCAGCACATTTTGAAATTACATAAAATTTTACTGCGGCAGTATAGCGCTCCGTATTATCTGTCATTGTCAAAGGCAGCTAAGCTCATCTCTCTTGCACTGGCTGGCATTACGTAATTCAAGTAAAATGCCTTAACACAAGAGCCGCGGAGAGAAATACGTCCTCTCGGAAATATAACGTCGAACCAGAAAACTAACAGCGAAGAAACTTAAATAAAATAAATAAAAGTAATTAATCCACGCAAAGCTGCCGCAATCATGAAATCCTCGCAACACGCAATTCCCCCCCTAATAAAAGCTCGCGAGCAAATGCGTCTCGATCTCTCCACGCCTTAATATCCCCCTCATAAAATTCAATATAAGCCGCGCGCGCGCGCGCGATAAAATTACACAAGTGCCATAAAAGCCGAATAAAAAAAATAAAATCGTATAAGAGAAGAAGAAGCGTCGCTGCACGGAAGCAACCGTAAAATCGACTACTAGCGAAGCCGGAAGCGGCCAGAAACACGAGAGGAAAATAGGGGGAGCTGCAGAATGCCGATACGCTTGATCTATCGCGGGCTTCCACGACTGGCATATTTATGTACGCGGCAACGTATCTACGCCCTCTTGTTGTGTTTATGTCTATACTCTGTACGTGTGTATATACGATATATAGGCCGCTGCTTCATATAATAACGTCGCGGCGCTGACTTTTTCTCTCCTTTCCGGGAGACGCGAGTATAACGTTCGCTGCGTAACTTATATACGGGAGGATAGGTTGATCCCGCGCGGACGTATATTTCGCCTTTTATTTTCGCGACTCGTTTTGTGTATATGGAGACCGATGGGCGGGAATTTCGAAAATATGCTACACCCGGAAAAGTGCTGAATGCTGTTCGCGGTAGTAGAGAGGGTCGTACGGTATCGTTAGAGAGTCAAGGATATTTTCGGGATTTTAATTTTCTTTTTTTCTTCTTTCCACACGAAACCATCCACTCGAGCTAAATCTTTTCTTTCAAAAATAGAAAGCTCCTCTCTGTAGGAGGTTCGCTCGTGGAAAACGCAACAAACGAGCGATTTAAGCGCGATAGAGAACGACAAAAAAATGGGGGACTCTCTCAAGCGCGAATCGCCGACGTCTCTTTTTTTTCCACGTCTCGCGCATCTCCCGTAAATAATGCACGCGCCTATAAGCATCTATACAGCGCGTCGGCCGGAATATCGACGCGCTTATATTTAAAAAAAGAAAAACTCGAGAGAGAGAGACCGATCGTGAATTCTAAAGAATCCCGGACGACCTCGTCCCAGACTGCGAAAATCGTCCCAAGTCCTTCGCTATATAACTGCACAGTCTCTCTATACCTAGTTGCTATATATACAAGTACCGTGTGCATGTATATAGGAAGCGACTACGTCGTCTCGGTTCGACTTCGGGGGCGCATTAAATTATCACCGAGAGACAGGTCGCGATTAATCAGAATATTCGAGCGAGAGCGATATGGAGATAGACGCGAAAAGTTTTTTTCTCTCTCGTGTGCGACACACTGTTTTTCGTATAGTGAGTATCTAGGTTATATAGGCGACAGAGATAACTGCGTGTTGTGTGCGCGGGAGATATACGTGGATTTTTCGAGTGGAGGTTATTTATTGGTAAAAATTTTAGGCTCCGTTTGTCGATCGACGATAAATCCTTGTTGGCAACACGCGTATGCAGTTTTTCCATTTTATACACACCGAGAGGAGTTTGATAAGAAAAAGAGTTATTATATTTAAATTTCACACCGGCGTAGCATGACACGACCTTATCAATTAAGCCGAGTCGACAGCACCGCGCGAACAAGAAAAAGCTATCTAATCGTCCGCATCTCAATAATAAAACACTCTCTCCTACCCTCTGAAGGAAAAAAAGAAAGAAAATCTGCATCGCCGAGAGATATAACCGTCGAGAGAAGGAGATCGAGATACGTTAAAAAAAAGAACACAATAAGTCGTCGTGTATAATAAAGACATTTTTCCCTTGTAGCCAAAGTCACGGCATATAAACCACGCAAGCTTGAATATAATCCGTTACAGGACCAAAGCGGCATATCTGCGCGTGATGCATCGCGTCGTGCAAGATCGACTCCGATGTATAGGGGGTGCATTAAATTATCGCAACACGAGAGAGACGGCTCGCGATTAATCAGAAATTCTCGTTCGCAAGCTTGTACACCTCTCTCTCTCTCTGTCGTGCCCACGCGAAAACGAATTTCATCCGAAAGAGAGAGAGAAAAGTCCGGAAGGAGGTCAAGTACAGCGTGAAAAAAACTCGGAGGCAGCAGCCCTCCTCGAATTAAAAGCTCTGAAAAACTCTCGGTTGGTGGTGGTAGTAAACAGGGATGTATAGGTGGCTGTGTGTATATGTGTATAAAGATATTAAAAAAAAAGAAGAATAAAGGGTGGGGTGAATAATACTCGCGCGATTTAGAGCGAGCTTGGTGGAGCTTAATCAAGCAGGCGCGTGAGGCAACGCGATATTATCTCTCGGGAAGAGAGAGAGAGAGAGAGAGGGAATAAAGCGGCCCGCATTCCAGCCGGCGAATGCCCGGAGTTCCAGTCCAGAGTGCAGCTGAGATTCCGCGAGGACTTCCGCGATTATGGCAGCTGATGCGGGGTTCAGAAGCTTCTTCTTATTTCTTCTGCGATTGAAAAATTTGAGAACCCCTATACTGAGTATACTCTGTATCGATGATTGTGCGGACCTGTGCTGTTACTGAGAAGAAGAATAAAAATAATTTACAGCAAATAGTTCTGTCTAAATTAAATTCTGTAGTTAAAGACTTTCAGCAGCTGAGAGCTCGGAATGGAAATTCGCCTTACGTAGACACTACTACTACTAGTCTTTATCACTCTTCTCTTCCCTACTTCTGTCCCTCTCTCGATTGACTGGGCGAGAAACTTTTTTAATTAACTCCCTTTATTACTCCTTAAACCTGCCGAATATCCGGAGCCACAGTTGAGTCGATATGTGCAGAGATGACGTTTCACGCGAGAGCGAATTTCTGATTTCGCGAGCTGTCTCGACCGTTGTTCTCTTCCCTTCTGCTACTGTTATTGGACACGACGAGAGCTAAGGTTTATATTAATTTTTCGCGAATAAGACCAGACGGAGATTTATTAAAGTGTCGAGATCTGATCCGTGTTTTTTCGCTGTACTGGATTTGGTGTCAAAATTGAAGGAAGATGTGAATAGAGAAAAAAAATTGTTTGCTTGATAAGAAAAGCACTACTAGCTCATTATTTTAATGAACTCGAGTCATAGAGGAAATTGATTTTCGCTGATAAACCGCTGGAATTAAACTGGAAACAAAGATATCGGGGACAGTATAAATCACGGCCTCTTCATATCTTGCCCTATGTATTAGCCGCAGTCGAAAATCATTAGAAAATTAATAAAGTCGAAAATTCAATTTCCATTACACACAGCTAATTTGCATCAACTCTTGCCGAGCCTCCGTAGTATAATTTTCACTCCCGACTCCTACGACGACGACGTCGTAAAAAAAAAGAAAGCGGACGAAATAGCCTCATCCGGAAGAATCGAACCGGACGAAAAAAGGGGGTTAAACGATCGTGTCACGTACAGGGATCCGTTCGTTAATTAAAGCCGGGTAGCTGGCAATCACACGCGCGGGGGTGACGATTAAAATGCATCACGGAGCCGTGCAAACGAGCTGCGCAAAAATACATATACGCAGCTGGAACTGCTCCGTTCGGATAATGAACTAAGGGGTGACTGCGTGGATTGATTGTGATTTCGAAGAAAGTGACTTGATGTTAAAGTTGGAATCAAGTTTTTATACTCGAAAATGCGTTATAAAAGATATCAGTATTCAGTGGTCGTCCTCTGTTTTCAATGGGAAAAAAATTCGAACGACGACGTGTGTAGCGAGGAAAAAAGTTCTCGCGTAGGTACAGAGACGCACAACAGTTTCAATTTGATTTTATCTCCGGTTACGGATTTTACACTCGATTCTCGCGTCAACACTTTTTAACGCGCTCCTTAAATTTCCCACGAGATAGAGGAATTCGCGTTTTTTAATTAAAGATTCTTCGCGAGCACTTCTACACTAGTCTGTCGTAGGCTTTGCTTTGAAGCCAGATATTAAAATGCATGACTCGGAGAAATTTACGATTTCATTTAGTTTGGAGAAAAAAAAAGAAACTTTCATGCTTGATTCCGTAGTACACGAATTTCGTCTTAACATAAATTTTCATCATTTTGCATGCTCAGTCTTGAAATTCTCCTGTGTGTATGTGTGGAATATTGGATACTGTTAACTGCGTGTATAATTATACGAGCTCGCGGTTTTTACATGCATCACGGCTAGTACATATTCATGAGGCGACTGATTTACGTCGGATTACGTAATAATTTTCAAGTAAATTAATCCATGTAAACGTGCTCATTTGTTACAGGAGCTGAACAACAAGCCAACACTTTGCGAACATTTACCAAGACATACCAGTTAATTAACCAAAGACCACAAGACTTCCACTAATTAGAAACACTGCACAACACCGCGAATTCAATTCCACACACCAGACACGGTCGTCAAGCTCACGCGCATCAGCGACTATAAAAACGCACGCGGGAAAATTACACGACGGCGCGTATCCAATCAAGAGCCACAGCAGAGAGAGACACACACAGACGTACAGGGAGAGAGAAAGCTGGTATCGATTTATCCGGAAATGCCTACGCGAGCCGCAAATATGAGCGAGCGGCGAACAAGAGAGCGTCAAATCGATATGTATCCCGAGAGCTTTCGAGAGCTTGCGCTGGATATAAACGCGTGTAATGTAGCTATACTCTCTCTCACGTGACTTTTTGACTTTGGGAGCTGGTCACTCGAGAAAACTGCTGCTGATTTTCGGGTGGGGTTATTTATTTGGAGAAAAAAAGCTCGCGAGCTATTAATCTCCGAGCAGTTCTTTTTTTTAATTGCTCCTTGAGATTGCGAGTTGGAAAAAAGCAGGGGTCGTAAAAGCTTCAGAAGCACAGGTGGACGGATTTTCCGATATATGACGATGTTATTTGCCGCCGCGTGTGCCGCGGCTGTAAATTTTATTCCGTTTTCCGAAAGGCTGCGCTCGTACATAAAATAAGTTTCGAGTCTAGATGCGAAAATAGAGCGAACAACTTCGAAAAACAATGCACAGTCGTCATCGACCGAGTTTTCATTCCATCTCTCGAAGAACCGCGCGTGATGTACATTTTAAAACGTCTATCCAATGTGAAGGAGATCGAGAGAGTTTTAAAAATAAATATCAAGCAGATGGATACTATATCGCTACTCGTTATTATACTCGTACATCCCGCGAAAGTTTCTGTCTCTCTCCGGAAAACTTAAAGCAAGTGGGACGACCCCGTAGACGATTCTTCCGGATAAGTATGTTCAACTGCTTCCTCCATTCTGTGCCCTCTCCTTTGTTAATGTTTAATCCTGCGGTATCTCAAAAAGAAATCTCTTATACGCCGGGAATACGCTCTGTGAATTTCAACACGAGTGTATTACATACCATTGAAAGCTTCATCCACTGAAAAATGATCCTTGTGTCCGTTAAAAAAAAAGCTCGATCGAGTAGTCCACAAACATCTAGTCCTCCTGAATATGCATGATTTTCCCCATCCCTCGACGGCGTTTGATTTTTAGCTTATGCTATATACGCTCTCTAGCTAAGTGGCGTCACAGCGTAATGCATCTTCTTCGCGCGCAAGGGAAGCATAAATTTGAATTTCGCTCCTGGGAACGGCTTCTAATTTTCTTAGAGTGCCGAGTCGACGACGTCGAGTTGTAAAAGTGAGTTAATTCGCGGACTTTTTCAAATTCACTTTCGCATGAAGAACACCTTCTTGTTTATAAGAGTATGAATTCATCGGAACTTGTTCTCGTATACCTTACAACACGCAGTTACATTAAGAGAGAACGTCTGACTGTGACTATATTCAGCGCGAACTTTACTACTCGGTCTCCGTATTGTTCCCCCGAAAACTTGATGTAGCCTCGAGACGAAGTAATTTACGTGTCTTTGTGAAGATAAGGCCGCGCGAAATTTCCAGTTTATATCACTTCGTATTGTATATGTAACACACAAGAGAGAGAGAGAAAAATACGAAACAGGCCAGTAGTGTCCCAAAGCAGCTGCACACGCGGTCTAAAAAATTTATGGAACGCGATATTTTCGAGTGTATACGCTCCGGCTTGATGACAGTAATCAAAGACGCGCGGCGACTTGCTTTTAGAGAGCTGCTCCCGGCTTTATAGCTTTCATTTTTTTTCCCGCTCGCTCGCTCTCTCTTCAATCCCCTCCGGCGCAATCTCGAGGATCGCGTTACAGTCGACTCGATCTTTTCGCGCGTTAAAATTCATGGGAATATTACGGCTTAAACGCTTATTAACTTGACGACGTCGCGTTAAGATTTAACGGCTTGTATATTTATCAATCGCGAATATTCCCGATGATTAAAGCCAGCGGCCGCGACAATTCGATTTTACGAGCATCACCAGCCTAATCGTCCAGTAATTGTGATTAATTCTTCTCCGATATAGATCAACACGCAGCTGTCGTCCTAATTTCGCACGTTTATGCAACGTCGCCCTCCAAACAATGGTACATAATAGAAGCTCCAGAGAGAGAGGGAGGGAGAGAGTACAATGCCGTGTGTCGTCGTTAAAAACAAGGCAGCTTAAGTGTCAGGTTGTTTACATCGGCCGAAGAAGTAATATCGTTTTACGAGAGAAGCTGCAGCGCTGGTATTATACGAGCTATACACACACAGAGAGAGAGATAGGAGCAACCGAAACGGCGGGGGGCGGGCATCATAACCGGAGAAACTCTCTGGCTGATATCGATTTCCTTCCTTGGCTTATACGACTGGGATATATAGAGAACAGCACAGCACTGAGCTATATATATATAGAGGTATACGATAGTTTCTGGCCACGAGGGATCGAAACAACTCGCTGATGCGTTAACGCAGTTCCGGAGAGTGGTCATGTGGTTGCAAGAGGGGGAGGAGTAGGCTAACGCTGAAAATTTGAGGATCGTGCGGTCTGTTCCTGCTGCTGCTGCTGCTGTGGGCGCTCACCTCTGGAATGAGCTGAAGAAATGGAATTGTTTGCGAAGATTTATGTGAATTTTCAATGAATTTAATGAAGAACGAATTTACGTATATTAAACATCACAATTCCCTATACAAAACACTCCCACATCGTTCAATTACCATAGCCGCAAACTGGAAATCTCTCTTAAACTTCAGCTCACTCGCGCGTGCACTCGACTCTTCGAATCCTCCTTCTCGAAACGCAATACTCGTCTCACCCCCGTAAAAAGAAACGAAAGTAAGAGGGGCGCGTCGGAATTTACGACTAGCTCGGGCGTAAATCACCGGGACTAATCCGCGCTCTATATCCTCCGCAAGGTGTACCCGTGCAAACAACGGAATGTATTCGTCGTCAAGTCGAACGAGCCGTTAATGATGATATTTTTTTTTGAGAGAGACAAGATTATCTTTGTTATCCTTTCTTCCTTTTTTCTTATTATAGTATATAAATACGGTCAGTCAGGCAGAATGATAAGACGTATCGGGACGCGCGAATGCGCAACGATACGACGGGAGTCGCATACGAGATGAGCGATGACACATACGCTGAATTCATATGTGCGCGCGCGTTCGATTGGATTTTGGGACACGTATGAACCGGCCGAAGTTTAGACACTTTGATACATGCAAACACGAAATTGCTGGAATGCGCGCACGTGTATATATGTATGTGTGTACAATGTATAGGAGTGCAGGTATACGCATCAGCTGAATACGTAAATAGTTGGACGTTATTGCACTAACGTACGTTTAATATGAAATACATATAGGTATGTATATATTGTTCGGATACATAATGCACGCGTTAATTATATAATGTTATTTATTTATAGTTGTATATATAATTTACTAATTTAGTACATAACTTTTTTCATGGATATTTAATTAATATATAAAATGAATTACTGTTTGAAGTTCAAATCCTGTGTTTTTAGAAAATGTCAGCATAAATATATCCATATTGACGGCCGCGTATGTGTGCGTGTGTATTTTATTTTATTTATTTATTTGAATTCGACGGTGTATGTTTAATATCCCTGGAAATATACTTCCACTCCGTTATTTTTTCATTTCTCTCCACGCGCTCTAAAATGTTTTGTGTTTTAACAACTGTATTTTTGAAAACCTTTATTTTTAATAAGCCTGCTTTTTGAGAAAACAATTATAAGGTTGAAAATGCATAAGATGACTAATTAAAGAATTGTTGTATGTTTATGCAGCAGCTTTTCAAACAATCATGTTTTGTAAGCAAATAAAAGATAAAAGTTCGCATTGAATTGCGATTGATCGCAGGTATATATAAGTAAGGAATGAATTCAAAACTGTCAAACCTTTGAAGTGAACAGTTATAAGTTAGCCAGTTTCGATTAATTTACGTTACCATGAAGTTCTACTTATTGTTTGCCTTTATCGTCCTGTTTTACATTTCACAGTGTAAGTAGTCGTACTCATTGCTGTTTATTATCTTTTACAAAAAGCAAAAAGTTTAAAAAATTCAACAATAAAATGACCATGAATCCATTATTGCATTAATCGTGAATTATTGATATAAATTATAATTCATTTTGTTCAACCTATATATATGGCGCATAAGAGGCAAACAATTATTTATGGTACAGTGCACTATGTACATGCAGCTAGTAAGTGGGCCTGCGATGATTTTAAGGATAAGATCTGCAGGGATGGATGCGGCGAAGGAGAACATTATTGTGTGGATGTTGATGGAGATCCCGAAGCCTGGCAATGCAGCTGCATGCTCTTATAGACTCATAGAGAAAATGAGAGATTTTAATCGATTATACAGGTTGATCTTTATCAAAGATTTAAAAATGAAATAAATCATCAACACTATTTTTAGTTTCATATCTCTATACTCCCATCTTACTTTATTCACATACTAATACTTGATTGTATAGTAAATTCGAGAAGTATATCCTCATCGGTATATATTTGAAGTTCGGGCGACTGTATAACAAATCCAATTTAAAGTTCGTCCGAAAACCCGAGCTTCAAAATAGAAGCCGCAAGGAATCGACTGTTAATATTCCCAGGAGATAACGCAGCAGAATTCACCAAGTCTTAGAAGCATAAAAGAAGCTCCTCGAATCGAAGAGGGACGGCAAACAACGAGCGAGAGTGCCGAGATTTACCGGGCCCCTGGAAATAGGCTAATTCCTGCAGTGTAAGTACCTTTTTCCGCGCCGATCGTTGAAACGAGCCAGAGAACCACCCACGGGAATTACAGTCGGTCGGTATTATTATTTCGAATCGAAGCCGTGATGAGTATAGAGCATGAGTTTTTCTCTGCAATTACAATCAACCGAAGAGCTTATCTCTCTTCCTGTGTGTGATTTATCTTGCATCTGTGGGCACTTGGAAAAATATTTATGAAAAATGAGATCGTCTCTCCCGAGGACATATCCCGTATTTACGAATACGCACATAAGTAATAGACGAGAAAGTTCTCTCGGGGTTGCTGCTGCAGCGCTTGAAAGAAAAATGACGCTTCCATCATTTCTCGATTAGCGAGTCTAGCCGCGGTAATGGCTCTTTGTAAACTTTTCACGAATCGCTCGCGGCGCTCATAGTCTCTCTCTCTATCTCGCTTTCTCTCTGGGGCTGGTAATAATTCATCAATGCCCCCTGAATTTTGATAACTTTTTTTCTCGGGGAAAAACTTTCGCGAGTGACAGAGAGAGAGAGAGAGAACTTGCATAGTGTGGTGAATAGAATTCTGGGATGGATGAAGTAATAGCGGCTTATGAGTTGACTGCTTGATAATTTTGTTTTCAATTGTTTAGAGGAGTTCTTGAACAAGTCAATGTTTTGGTACACTGATAATTTTCTGTCTTTCACTACTACTGCGTCGAGTTTCGAATCAATACTCGAAAGTTTCGTAAAGTTCGAGTCGTGTAGTACGTTATGTCGTGATCCATCATCTTTCTCTGAATTTAGATAAGTTTCGCATGCAAGATATAAAAATGTTCTCCCCGCTTTCGAATCGTCAAACTTTTCGCCCGACGAGAAAGTGTTATTTTTGTACAATGCACTTTACCTCTAACTTCGTGTAATTTCACAGAATATTGCTCAATATATCTTCAATCATCCTTGCGAAATTTCATCCCTTCGAAAGTTCTCGATCAATCAAAAGCCTCGTTCCGTCGACAGACTTATACATCATTAAACGCAATCACCTACCAGGATCCATTGAAATTCATTTACCCCCAGCGATGAATAAAAATAACACACACAGAGCTACCCCGATGCACGCAAAGCGACTCTCTCTCAGAGTCATCCGCGCCGTTCACCTAGAAAATCCAAAAATACATTTTCAAAAGACTCCTCAGGATACCAACGCGGCTGCACCTGAAAAGCTCGGCTCTGCGCCGCACCAGCCTCCCGAAAACGCAGTATACAGCTGCTGCTGCTGCGAAGGTTCCGCGGAGGGGGTCGATAAAATCCGCCGGAGTCACGAGGGGCGAGGGCAAAGCCTCGCAAGCTCCGCTTAGCGCCGGCCCTGAAAACTAAGCTTCAAGCTCGCCAGACGACTCAGTGGTACGAGTCGGCGTCCTGTCAGCCCCGGCGTCGATAACGCAGGACTACTATCCGTTATCGACCGTCGGTAAAACAGGGATTCTCTGAAAACAACGGCGTCTCCTGTATTTACTCATCAAGGGTAGGTTACTTACCATCTGTGGTGGGATCCTTTGATCTCCCAGGGGCGGCGCTCGTGAATATTTCAAGGGTTCGTCGTTCTCTGGTACTGCTGTTGCTATATACATCGCTTTTTCTCTCTCACTTTGAGTTTGACGCAAATAGAGCGTGCGCTGAACGCAGCTGCCGCTGACGCAGGTGCACTCGCTTGAACTTTAACTGGCTGCGCGCGCAGTCAATTCTCTCTCTGTGTTTATTTTTCCTTCCACCCTGGCAGCTTTTTTTCGAACTCACAGTTGCACTGCTCGCTTTTTCGCCGGGCTTTGGTATAACAAGCCAGGCACGCGTCGTCGTTGTTGAGCTTGAGAGAGATGGTTCGATAATGAGGTATATAAGGTATTGATAGGGGGTAAAGTCGCATGGGGGGATTTATACAGGATGTAATCCTGCGAGTAGGCAGCTTCGATCGCTGTATACGGAGAGGGACATATGCTCTGTACGAGGACATAACGAATGCTTTGACGCATTTCGCGCGACGCACTGGATTTTACGGAGATGAATTGGTAATCTCTTTCCAAGTTGGATTATGCATTCGTAGTTTACGATTTTTCGAACGAGATTGCTCGACATCGCGCAAAAATTTTCAGGGATTGCTGTATGTAGAACGTGTGTACATTACCTGACACGAATTTATTTCGTATCAGAGCAGAAGTTTGCTTATGATGAATCTGAAATAAGTTTATACAAACTTTCTCCATAGGTATAATATTTAAGGAGAGCGTAATTTTAAACTTATGCTAGTTTGCATTTCATTATAGGAAAAGTAGTGGAAAAAGTGTAAAGTATAAAAATCGTGTGCTTGGAATTGGGAATGAAAATTCTGAATTGTTTAACTACGGAAAAAGAAGAAACCTACGTTTTTAATAACGAACACGTATTTTCCTAATAACGAAGCTTTCTACATTCGCATAAGCCGTACCCTCTAATTAAAATGATGTATCTTAGTAGTTTCCAATCTAATTATGCATGCTCTTAGTAATCTCGCGGTGTTGAGGCAGTCTTTAGGAGAAAATGATTTTGAAATTCAATTTCCATAGCTGCACGTAAACGCATTTTAAATTAGACGAGAAATTCGTTGTATTCGTAACATTTCACTTTGAAATATACCAAAATAATAAATTTGCATTGAAATGCGGAAAGCGTAGGTTTCTCCTTGATTCTAAGTAAGACAGGGGGTTTTTAAATCCCATTGAGGAAGCACTCGCAGATCCTGCCTGAGCATTATTGCGATTGTTTTCGTTCCATTGTAATTCTGTATCTCTTGTACTAAAGTGTTTACGTAGAAGATCATCCAAACTCAACTGTACTCTCATAATGCTTAACCCGTTTCATTGACTGTTACGCTTTTTAATAAAAATAATGGAGTTCTAAATAGCCATTGTATGACGTCAATGGTTCAACTTTGTGAGTTCAAAGCCAATACTATGAAAATTTTAACTGATTGTTGTATGAAAAATACATCGTTAAATTGAACAAGCCGGGCTTGATAATGGCTATTAAAACTTTTATGTGAAATTTTCAACGCGAAATTGAAGTCCTATACGAACGTATATACAAATAAAACGCCAGGAATTATCACTTCCCAGAAGATAAAACGAGTTCTCACCGCGCTAATAAGACAATAGGAACTCTCGTTTTCAAGCCCCCAATTATTCTCTCTTCTTTCTTTCGATTTTCTTTGAAACTCCAGCCTGTCAAGGAAAAAGCAAAATCTCAGAACAAAGAAGTTTCAAAGACATCTCTGCTAATAGTGAAAACTGCAAACGCTTTTTCATCGTGGAATCTAAGCTACTCTCGGCTTACAGCCTTAATTGCTTGCCACTACTAAAAAATTCAACACGCCTGCTCAAAAAAGAAAAAAAAAATTCACAGTAAAGCTCGAAAAATCTTCTACTTCGAAAAGCAAACACACGTTAATCCAAGAGTATTTTCACAGACCATAAAATCGCATCAGCAGGATCCAGCGAATCTTTCCGACCGAAAACAACCACGAAAGCCACTACGTCTAAATAACTCGCACTAAAAGCACTCGCTTCTACACCAAGACAACTAAGGCGTTTCCAGCAAAGCCCCCGGAGAAGTGTAAAAGTGACTCACCCAAGTGCCTTGGTACTGATGAGTGGAGTCTTGAGATTTAGGAAGCCGTTCTTCTTGACTTGTGGCTGACTCGCCGAGTCCGAGCCTTCGCGACGGTCCTCGAGGTCGGCGTCGCGTTGCTTCGAACGACGGGCTCGTAAGTATAACCAGGCGGCCAAACCTACTCCCAGGATGACACCCAAGGCGCCTAACGTCCCGAAGACGGCGGTCAGGATGACGTCCCTCCGCTCCATGCCGATCTGGGAATGAAGGAAGAAAAGATTAGTTTTGCGTTGTTGATATTATTTTTTAACTGTTGATATAATACGATTGGTTGCACAGAATTTTACTGGGAAGACCTTAAGCAATTATCTAGTGAAAACAGGTTAATTATACGAGGAGTCTTTTGTATTCGGTGTATTTACTCACGTAGCGACTTTTTATTTCCCAGGATTTTGTTCAGGACGAATGGTTATACGATGTGTTCATGAGCTGACGGATTAATCCCGCGTCCTTATTTACCAAATAAATAGACTTGTTTTTTTAAAACCCACAGCAAACATTGCTTAATCCGACTAGGATTATCACGCGGTTGTTTGTCGAGTCTTAATTGACGTACTACTATTTTTACTCCTCGCTCTCTATTTCAAGTGTATTCTGCGACGTATATACATTCATTTAACTGATACAATGCGTGACTAAAAATACTTCAGACTCGATCTCGTCGCTTTTATATTGCACAATAAAATCGACGTCTGTTGGTTCTATCAAAAGGTAGGAAGAAGAAGAAGAAAGAATCTTTATCGCGAGCGAATAAAAGAAAACGTTCGAATTCCGGAGAAAAAGTTTGGTCTGGTCTTCTCTCCAGCCCTTGGGAAAAATGAGATAAACACAGGTTAACCGCCGGACATTTCTTGCCACGACGCCAGATGAATTACTCATAGCACCGATACATTTTTTACCTGAAATTTCTCCTAGTGGAATAGTTCGAATTTCTTTTCTTCTGTGTCCGACACTTTCGAGGAAGTCTCATAAAAATTTCAAGAGCCGAATGCATTATTGCGAACTGAAATTCGAAGCGTTGTTGCTCGTCGGTTTTAACTTTCTGAATTCTATGAAATTATTCATCCGTACAGCAAATCTTGTTATTCCATAAAGACTATGCGCTGCATTTCTTTGTAAATTAAAAAACTTTTAATGCATACCGTCGGATCTATTTTTTACAACGAGAAGCTCTGTACATAGACTGTTGAGGAACGTTCTTCTCACGTCAATTGGCAATTTGTGCATTTTTACACGTGATCTAACTCTGTAATGGTCTTCCGAGTCAATATGAACCCGAAGTGACTTTCTCATCTTTTTTAATGCCAGGCAGCGTTTCACTGCTACTTATACCGTATATCTTGTTAGAAAATCAATGTTGAGCGCATTTTTTGCAGGAATTTAACTCACTATTTATTCTAGGTGTATATCACAATATATGTTAAGAATAATAAAGAAACTTGTCTCATCTGCGATGTTAAGTTCGCATCAAGATTTTATTTCCTTACCCTTACGTACTTCCCTACCAATTTCGTCAGAAGCGAAAGTTCTTTATAATTCATGGCTCGCTGCGTTAAGTGATGACTTAAGTTACACTTGCCTCCTCCCGGGATCGTGAATCTCTATTCCCTTGCGAATATATACGCGAAAATTGCTACACTTTTATTTACTTTTATATATGTTTATGTCGCTCTTAATTATACGCTGCTATTTTGCTCGCAAGAGTTATATTTTTGTGCATCTAAAATTCGGTGTAGGTAGTAGACTCTGAGGTATTAAAAAAGATTTTACTTTCAGAGGAACACCTCTCGATTTGATGTTTAAATATAGAATATAATCAGTTCGTTAATTATCTGGGGCTTTGCAGGTAGTGGAAAAACTTTTGAGTTAAAGACTTTTAGAATCCCGAGGAATCCTGTAAAAAGCCAGGAAAAGCGTAAATTGCACAAGCTCGCGTTCAAAATTACTCTCAGCTTTTTGCTCGTAAATTTTTAAAATTAAATGTCGTAATCAGAAACTCTGTATCAAGTAGAAATATGGTTTACATTTACGTCACAACTGGACACTGATTCTCTGCCACTGAATTTTTTACAAAACGGACAAAGAGGGAAAGGAAACATTTTCAATTTGCCTCATGAGATTACAGGCCATATTCTCCAGAATCAGCATTGTTACGCGTATAAAATCGATCGGTATTACATCGATCGGACCTCTATAAAAGGTAAATTCAATTTCCATAACTTTTTATCAAATTTGAACTCTGCAATCCATTGATTATTGAATTTTCGAAAAACAATACTTCAGAATTTTTTCATTTCCAGCACGACATATATTGTATTCGCTTTTTAAACTGGAAAAAAAATGAGCAACTGCAAATATTTGTACCACTCTGAATTCCACTGGTTTGTAATATCTCATGTTCGAAGCTGGAAAAATGATCCGCACCGAAAGCGCAGTGTACACGATGCAATACTCGTGTTTGCGTATATACATGCAGTATATAGTCGTTCTCGATATAGCCGAGGAGAGGCTACGTGACTTATTGACACTTCCGCATCTCTCGTTCTCTCTCTCTCTCCCTTGCACGTAAACGGTAAATACAAGTTCCGTTACACACCGGCTATTTATTTTCTGCAAATAGATTTTGCGCTATCCGTTCTCCCGCATTTTTTTTCTCGACACTTTATTCCAGACAACTATATTGCATCATATACACCAGGCGTTTTAGACACGTGCTATATTCGAGTTAAATCCCTCGGAATAGGGTATATCTGGCGGTAATAAACACGTCCTGCGGCGCTGGTTTAATTATCACGAATGACATGAAATAATATAGGCACTATTTCAATGTAACGCAAGTACGTCGCAATGCCACGATGGAATAGCTGAGAGAGAGAGAGCCGTAACGCATGGCTGATAATTAAATAACATCCAGAGCTTCTCTCCACGCGCTTCGCGAATTATGATATAACTTATTTAGCATAATTCAGTTGACAACTACATATTTCGGAACATGGAGCTTACGGCACAACTGTTTTACGCGCGAGTTTTCGGTAATTACCGGCAAATTTATCCGGGCGTGTACTTATAACGGCCAAATAAAATCCGATTAGCCGAAGTATGTACCGCGTTGTGTATTAAAGTAACTTCATGATGTGTATATATAATACAGAAATCCAGCCTTCGATGAAGTGAACTATAACACGTTCATGTTTCAAGGTAAGTTTCGCGGGCGTAATTACTCCTGTAAGAGCCTTAGCCCCGCAGTGTTGTCTGTATTGATTCAAGGTAATCCCAAAAATCGAGAGCGAGAAACTGTTCCAAGAACCTTCGAGGGATTATTCCAGTTCCGAGAATGTATAAGCATAACTTGGAAGATCTGTCGCTTTGTGTAGTGTGAATCGTGTAAATAGCTTTCGAATAACCGCAGGATAACGACGATTCGAAAAATATAATGAAGGAAAAATACGTATATAACACTCAGACACACATATTGTTATATACGTTTCAATCTCGGGCAAAAGATTGCGCCGGGGCCGTTGGAGCGTTTTTTCCTTTTCTCGCTTTCTAAAAATAACACTTTTATCGAGAAAAGTCATGGAGAAGAATCATTGAGAGAGAGAGGTGTATAGCAATTCCAGAAATTCGTCGATATTCATTCTCAATAATTTCTCTCTAGCAGATACATACGCGTGAGAACAAAAAACAATACCATCAAATTTAAATAAAGCACACGTTCGCAAGCTTGATTTATTCATTGGCTATTCCTCGAATCATTCCAGCAGCAAAGCTCGTTGAGTGGAATTATTTATTTATAAAAACCGATTGGCCCAACACACCGATACACAAGGCTAACTCAACACTTAAAAAATCCCGACAATGTAATATCCTGCATAACTCGATTCGCAGCACGAACACCGGCTAACTCTCGATTAATTAAATCATACCGCGATCTCAGATCCCCGATAACCGTATAAAGCCCCGTTTACACATTCTATCGATTCCCCTCATGCATATTCCCGCGCCGTCGCGTGAGTGATTTTCTTAAGGCCGCATCGTGAAAAAAAAGGCAAAATAAATTCGGAAAAACGCAGCCGCGCGCGCACGTTAATCGAGTTTCGTGGGCAACCGGAGACGAGCAAATCTGATTACCAGTCAATTTCGTCGGGGAGTGTAAGTATCTACTCTCTACCTCTCTTGGACTTACCTTCTTTTCTCTCGTAGCTCCAGTAATTGATTAACAATCGGCATAGAGAGGGAGAAAGAAAAACTTGTGCCTCTTGTTATTATTGCCGTGACCTCGGATATATCGCACGTCACTACTGTGCTTTTAACGAGCTTTTTGAATTAGCGCCTCTGTACTTTTTTTTCATAAAGTTTGTGTGATAATGATATTTTATATATACGTTGCGTCGGAAAAGAGACACACCGTAAATCATATATATTATAGCTTTAATAATTTCCACGGTCACAGCGATTTATGACTGCGACGTACGTGGATTCAAATGCGCGTTAATATATCTGCTTGAGAGGGATTTAGTATACGTATGTATACGTTTTAATATATACGAAAGTATTTCGCGCGCAACGAATCTCGGCAATGAGTGGAGTCCATTTCAGCAGCGAATTCGTTTAGCAACTTTCTGGAGTCGCTAACGCAATTACAGCGAATTCCACGAATCTCTCCCCTCGTTAGCTTCAATTCACGGCTCTCGGTGCTTTGAAAAATATGCGCTCGCGATGAATTCATTTTTATTTTATTCTATAAATACACATTGACGGGAAATAAATTAAATAGGTATATATAATATGGGATTAAAAAGCTATTTGAATCGAGGTATTTTTTTTTCAACGACTGGATTCTTTTGAAGCGAAGATCCTTGAGAATCGAGTCGAGATTGTATATAGGAAAGATGAGGTGTTCGCTCTCGAAGAGAATCCAGTGCTGAAGTGCGAGAGAATTCAATTGTATAGAGAGATACTAAATTACAAATAAAACGTAATCGTTGTGCGAGAAATATATATATTTTATTTTCAACAATAAACATTTCAGAACAGTTTGATAATATTCATACAATAGTAATAGCGTTGCTTTACAAGGGCACACACAAGAAAACACACTGAAGTAGAGGTAAACCTGTACACACACATACGTACATATAATAATCAAGTACAAACATAGATATACATATATAGATATATAATAAATATATAGAATTCGGTGTATACGTGTGTCGTAAGCGTGGTCGTGTATATACAAGAGGTAAACAGAATTAAGCTGTCATATCATCGGCGTATATATAACGTGTTGATGTGAGAATAAAAAGTAGTACAAATGTGTAAATACACAAGAGCAGGAGAAAGAGCGAGAGAATATATAAGGTAGATAAAAAAAATGAATAGGCCTTTCGCGCATACGTGCAGCCCTTGTTGTGTACTTCGAGCATATGTATACACAGAGAACACGTGTGTGCATCAGCGTTGGATGTAGCGCGAAATACACAGTGCAAAAAAATTTACATCCGGTTCGTTTACCTTATCGTCCGTTAATTTGATCGCCGGGAGTACAAATATAATATACACGTATACACCGTTGTTGTTGTTATTATTAATATCGTGTATCGACTCGATTGTATATCTACATTTATGTTCTGTGAATTCGAACGCGCGCGTGTTTAGTCTATAGCGAAAGCTCGATTCTCATTAATAATGAAGTATCGGCATTAATTCCCTGGGCAAATCTCGCGCTCGACGAGACGAGAAATTAAAAATTCACTTCCTCATCTGGGAGAACAATATGAAACGATTCGTTAGGCTGTATAAACACTCGTCGTGAAATTGAAAATCTCGCCCTTAAACTTCATCCGCTGTAATACCGATCGAAGATGCAGAAAAATATTATAATAATATATTCACGACGAGTTTATCTTTATCTTAATAGGTCAGCAGCTCGACGACAAGGTCAATAATAATAATTTTCTATTTTTTTCTCCACGCGCTTGACGAGAACACTTTTAATCACGGTACAGAGAGAGAGAGAGAGACTATACACTCGCGGGCGTTTATTATGTTTGCCCCGCAAAAACACAAAGCCTCCGCAAAGTTAATTAAACTACTGAATTCATCTCGAGGAGTTTACGTTTTTTGAAATTTTTATTAACGCCTGATATTATATACCTGCGCGGGGGAAATCAGACCCACTACCGCACGACTGTTCAATTAGACGCACATAATACACATCGAGTTGTGTATCGGGTGACAATAGTGTGGGCGATCGATAAACCGTTATTAAACAACAATAATCTGGAAATGAACGACGAGTATTTACCGCGGCAATAACGACGAGGTGGTAGGTAAACAAATCCCATGCTATTTTCGGGATTTCCGCGTGGGCGGCGGCTTATTGTATATTTTAGCAATGACCGTAAGAAACAGTAGGTATTATATAGAGATACGCGGAAACGGCCGGAAGGCAAGAAGCGGCTTATACGAGCGCTACTCTTGCTCCATTTCGCCGGTGTTTATCATCATCGTGTGTCGTTTTTTTTTTTTTTCTTGTGTACGATATACAACACAGTTACATGAATATAAACGAATTCACTCGTACTCCGCACTGTATAAAAAAATTGCACTGCAAATCTCTTTCCACTGTGTATACAAATAAATATATAGATCCAGAGAGTTAGTACATATAGCATACATAGCGAGACAGAGCGGCATGACAACAACACAGGTCTCACGGCGGAGCGTCAGAAGCGAGTATAGAATATATATTATAAAACGTGTTAACAATAACATAGGGTGGCAGCGAAGATGTATAATATATATAATAACATTACAGAAGAAGAAGAAGAAGAGTGAGTGGAAGAAGAGCAGATCGTTCTGAGCTTGCGAGAGGGACTACTTACGAGCTTGCGAGCCTGGACGGCCGGGTCTGCGGCCCTCGGCGGCCCATCGTAGTTAGGGTCCAGCTCCGAGAAGTACTGGCCCACTAGGCCCATGTGCACCATTTTTTCTTTCTTTTTTTTTTGTTCAGCTAATATACTGTCGATCTACTTGTGTATTTATTATTCTTCGTTTAATTTATCTGGAATGCCTCTCGTGTGCTGCTGCTGCAGTGCGATAATCCGCTCTACTACGATCCCCTCGTAGCGGCGCGAAACTAGGCCAATCATTCATTCACCAACGCGCGACCTCTTCCGCTCTCTCCCTCACTCTGTCTCCCTCTCACTCTTCTTCTTCTCGTTGTGTTTATCACAGAAAAACGTTCACTCGTCTTCTTGAAAAATCCTCGACGACTCCAGTGAGATGATTATTTTCTTGTGAAAAAAGCTTGTAAGCTTGCAGTCTTCTTCTGTCCTGTTCTCCGGCAAGCGCAGCACTGACCAGCTGCAGCTCTCTCTCATTCAGGAAAAGTCCTTCCTCCCACTCTCTCTCTCGTTCAGTCTGATGTGCTGGACGCCCGCGCGCAACTCACCTGCACCTGAGCATATAGGCGTCCCAGTTTTCTCTATCAAGCTTCCTGTGTATATATGTGTCTATGGCGCCCCCTCCGTGTTATTTTTTCGGTTCAAGGTTAGCCACGGGAAGCAGGCTAAGAGCGAGAGAGAGTTTGTCACGGAAACGAGGAGTTTGATTATTCAGAGTGTATCTGATTAGTTATTTATCGGCACGTGGATGTATACTCGAGGGTTATATACTCGCTACTCGTCGCACTGTTCTCTTCTTCTTCTTCTTCTTCTGTCGAGACGAAATAATATCCTTCTATTCTTTGTGTAATACAATAATCACTGGTCTTCACTGAGCAAGAGCCGCCGCGTTATAATCCGCGTGGGGGGTATATAAGCTATATAGCCAGTATAGTATCCACGCGAGAGTATAGGCACACGAGAGAGAAAGAGAAAGAGCTTCTCGGAGCTTGCGAAGCAACAGCCGCAGCGCGTATAGTCAACGGCGGCGGCAGCTTCTCTCTCTCCCTCGTCAACAAGTACCAGAGAGCTGATGCTGCTGCTGCGCGCGCACCAGTAGCACCGACACACAGCGGCGGACGTGACGCAGAAAGGACTCTCCACCCCCTCCCTCTCTCTCCTGCGAAAGCACAGTAGCACGCGGTCTAGCTACTGATGGGAAAAATTGCCTGAATGGACGCTACCCCGTCTGACCAAACTCGGCCTCGTACTACTTGCGCAACCATTTAATCGGAGCCTAAAAAGCCTGTGATGCATATAGAGGACCAAGTGTAATCCTGCTGTAATTTCAGGATTTAAAGATCCTGCGGACGAGTCGAACGACACGTCGAAAGGGCGAGAGATCTCTCTCGTATACCGCCCGGTTTCACCTTCACCTTTTGCTCTTTCTCTCTCTCTCTCTCTCAGCAGGTCTGCGCGCGCACAAACCTGCCTATCCCTCCTTTGCGCACCTTGAACTTTCTCGGCCTGGGCTACTGCTGCGTGTGTGTGCCCTCTCTCTCTCTCTCGCTCTGACGCAGAGAGTATAGTATTATACGCGTGTGTCGTTTATACCTGTGGAGATATATACACTCGCGAGGCCGCACCTGCGCGATCTGCGACTTCGTGATCGTTGATTGTTAGTCAGAGCGACGGATGCTGCTGCTTCTATAGGGTGTCCGCTGAGGTGAAGGATCGTTGATTCGTGCGAGAGATGATGCTTATTTTGAGGGTCGATGTTGGAGGGTTTGTTTTTGTTTGCCCAGGGGTGAGTCGGAAAATATTTGTTCGAGCAGCTATTGTTTCATATAATGAATATGCTTGGGTAAAAACACGCAGTTGCAAGGGGGTGTGGTGAGGCTGATGCAGGTTTTATTGTTGGTAATTGCAAATTTATACGCCAATCACGATTTCGCGATTTTGTGTAATATATACTATGTTGTACACGTCGTGTACGCTCTAGCGAAAGATGGATCGTTGTTACTTCGAGGATTTTTCTGTAAAACAAGAAAACACGTCGAATAGCCGCGGATTTTCTTGATGGACGATCGTATCGCGACTCTCTCGGATTTGAGCGTCGTTTTGTAAATAGAAGGTATTATGATCGATCTTGCGCGCGATAAAAAAGAGCCGAATTAGCCCAGGCTATAGAGAAATTTCCGTTCCGGATAGAGCGAAATTAATTTTTCCCCACTTTGAAGGTAAGCAAAAAATCATCAAAGGAATCGACGAGTCGGGTATATAATGGTGATATCGATCGCTGCTTTGACGCGGCTGACAGATGGGATTCGCTTTGATTTTTCTACTTCTCTTCATAACGCAAATGCATTGCTTTTAATAAAAAAAGACATAATCCATCGACGTGCGTCAAGGTTTTTAGCGAAACAGGTACACGGTCTGTATAGATTCTTCGAAATACATCCCGCAGACCCGCCGGGGATTAAATCTAACAATAGCCCATCTCGAACGTTAATACGCCTCACGAAACGTTATTCTCCTTTCTTGAGACTACACAATGGAAGGAGAAATAATTAATCATCATCCCGAGGAAAAAAAAAGAAACACCATGAACTTTTTAAAGCCGTCGTTTGAAATATTACACTTCTCATAATGAATCACAAGTATATAGGTATACACAGCCATCGATTGACCTTCCCGTCACTGCAACTTTCAGTCAGTTCCGTTACGCTACATAATTCAATACATAAATCCTGTGGACCTATCGCTCTCCACCGGCGCATATATACGAGAGAGCGTCTCGAGAGTTTACCTTTTTCTGAGAGATAAACGCGAGCCAACTTCTTTCGCAAGACTACCAGCCATTTATCTCTCCCAGCCAAATCCTTTGTCAGACATAATGGAATCATGATTTTCGCATCTATCTGACAAACGACCTTCCGCTCCTCCATTTGCTTCTGCTGTCTCAGGTAAAAATAAGAAAATACTGTCAAATTCCTTTCTCCGTCGCTTTATACAGTAGCCGGACGTACAAGAATTGAATTAAAAGTTTTTAGAGCCAGAACTTTCGCCATAGAGAAATATGGTGTGTACACAGGTGAGGAATAAAAAGGCGACACTGTCGAAGTTTATCGGAGATTGTAAACAGCGGAGGCGTCTTTTGATGTAAAAAAGAACGCAGCAGCGGCTTCTGCCGTAAAGGCGTAACTGCTTCTGAAGTATGGTCACGATAATGGAAGGAAAACGCGCGAGGTAATAGGAGCGATAAATTTTTACAGGTATACACACTTTTCTCAGTCTGCAAGCATTGTGCGAAAACCCTTCTTTTTTTTAACGCCTCCGATGTATATTTTTTTTTTCTACTTTAAAGGATTTAATCGAGCTTTTTCGAAATGAGCTGTGCAGGATTTATTACACGAAGGTGACACCACGCATCATGTAGCCAAGAAATTTTCATCAATCTTTTGAAAACTTCCATCCAATCTCCCTGAAAACCTTAGCGCGGAAAATTTTGAAGCCGAGCTTAATTAAAGCTCCTTTTTTATAATAAATAAACAGGCGCGTTTGGGGAAGGCAGAGCTTTGGAAGTTCGCGGTGAATTTCGACAGCTCATTTTCTTCTTCTCACCGTATAGTTTCAGGATAATTATTTCAGGCGTCGCTGCGAGTATAAAGTCGAGGAGTTTTCTTTCGCTGCGCGAAGCTCTAACTGAAGGAAACTCGATTGACCTGCTTTCGAAAGAGAAAGAGAGAGAGAGCTGATGGTTTCGCATTTTTAGCCAGGTGGCTTTTGTCTCGAGCAAAGTGGAGTTGAAAGTTTGGGTTCTCATGGTTTTCAGCGATATTGTGTGATGGAAGACCTGTTAGCTTGCGCTTTAAAATCGAAACTGATAAATATAGACGTTCTTAAGCAGACAGAAGCCTCTCGGTGTGGTACACGTATACGGTATATAAGCTAATGATATGTAGGTAAATCTCTATTCATGCGCTCGGGGTATTATGTTTCAGATGGAATTAGTTTGCAGAACAGATATACCGAATTGCTACAATAAAAATGTATGCACTTTTATTTATTCGAAGCAGATCGCAGAAATGCAATTATATATAGGTATATGTTCCCGCGCAGTATTTTAATTATGCATCGCACGAACACAGCGATGCGATATCCGTCCTGTCTGTGTGACATCCGATCGTCTGCAGCAGTCACTTCGCCAGCGCGACAGGTATTCAGGAATATCATAACGTACATCATCAACCCGGTTGTGCTATATCCACAAAGCTCCCCTTATACACAATGCACACAAAATATATATACATATAACGATAAGCTCATCGACGCCGCGCGCTCGAAAAGCTCTCGAACACTCCACCGGCATCGCATCCTCTTGAACCGACAGGACAAACATCACACAGTCCTTATTATCCCTTCATGACTTACCGACGTACAATCGATCGAAGCTCTGGCTTACCGACCGCAAGCTCTCGTATCCTGGATAGAGCTTGCGACGACGAGTCCAACCGGTAGGGCGCTGCAGCAGTCGAGGCCGAAGCTAACAGGAGAACAGCTATAAGCGAAACTGGAGTAAACGGATATGTCCTGCATTATGCAGGAGCAGCTGTTGCTCGCGGCGACGACGGCCGGCCAATGAAGAGGAATAATGCGAGAGATAACGCGCGGTAGTTTTGAATTTTATGGCCGTGCGGAACTTTTTTTCCGGGAGGGATTTCTTTTTTGAGATTGCGGCGTAGCTGATGGAATTATGTATGAGCTTTGCGTGAGCTTTTTGTAAAATTGTTGTAATATTTATCGAGTTGTGCTCGATATTAGCTTGCGCCCCGATGATAAATAATGTAATTTATTATGTATAAGCAACGAAACGTATACTGTTATTACTCCTTCTATATGAATACACTTTCGCCGGCGGCGAGAATTGACGTATTCATACCCGGTTATTTAAAAGCTCGATGAGAGTGCATTGTTTTCCGCGAATCGAGCCACAAAGAGAACAATTAATTCCAGAGTACAAACGTTCTCGCTTCCGCGTATATATTTGAAACGCGATTTATCCAAGTCGAAATATTTTTAACGCAATAAATATACATAGACCTATATGTACCTACGAAATAGAAATATATACAAGCGCCAACATCGTCAATTACGAGTCACCGCACAATTACGATAAAAATGGTGGCGCACACGAGTGTCAAAAATGACACAGACCAAATCAAATCAAGCCTCAGTCACTCCATCAAAAGTAAACAAGGCAGCATATTGACGTTCCATTCCTGCGGTCTCGGCAACTCACGTCGCGTTGCGTCAATAATGAATCGAGTACACGCACTCGGAAAATCGACTATATATATGCACAGGTGTGTGTATATAGGTACCTAAAAATTATTCATCAACTTCGTGTGGACTTGTCGCTCGTTATCGAGCATATATTTCCGTTTCGAAATTCGTGCAGGTACCTATACGATTGACGTTTAATCGAACGATTATTTAAAAGTCATTCAGAGATGCGTCGATGATAAATCAGTAAAATGGTAAAATTAAATTATTCATTTGTTGTATCGTTTTTTATTGAATGAAAAGAGGCTCGAGATTCAGCGAGTCCGAAATAATTATCAACCGCTGAAATTAAGCAAATTCGAAACACGTCGAAATCCGATGAAATAATTAACGCCTCGTTTGATAATTAACTTCGTTTTACTTTTCGAAACGTTCAACAGAAAATAATAATGAAACGTGCAATGAAATACATCATGTAGTACGTAAAAATAAAAACACACTCACTAATGACCCTTATCACTCACTCAGACTTTAAAAAAACCACAATTTGAAAGCGACCTCGTACTATCACTATAGCTCGACTCTTATCTCGACAGGAAAGAGGAACACGACACATAGCTAGGCCTCTTTGAAAAGAAAGCAACAGATACGGCCGTCGGCCAGTGCTGTTAAAGAGAATAGCCAAACAGGTGCGCGAGTGGTTCGTGATTTTTTAGCTTAAGAACTTGGATGGGAAAAGTTTTTGTTCGTTTGTTTTTGCCTCGAGTTTCGGGATTTGTTCGAGCGGGAACGGCTTTGAGGAAGTTGGTTAATGGTACGCCAATCTTATTTTACTTTGGGGTTTGGTTTTAGCTGAATTTGACAAGTGATCAAAGCTTGATTCTGCGAGATGAGCTTTTAATCGAAGATGAGTTGTTAAAAATTAATATCGAGAGGAGCTGTGATGAATAGATGATGATTCATTCTAGAAGAAGCTTTGTGATGAATTTGTGAAAATTTAACTTTTCTTTCAAATGTGGAGAATGTTGTTTGGAGGTGTTCTGAACAAATTTTATTTGAAAAAATAGTAATAAAAAATATAAAGAAATATCGAACTTATTTAAATATTCTGAACTTTCTAGAAATTTAAAGTTCTTTTACAGAAAAAGGGATAGGTACATTACTTTTATCCTTTGTAGTTTGACATCCTGCAGAAGTTCAAAACCATTTTTCAATTCGCTGTGTATTACAGGAACAGAGCATCATGCTCGCCGTTATATTTTATGACCGTAAACTGGAGTAACACATGCACATACGCGCGTCGCCTATTTTATTGTTCTTAAATCATATGCGAAATGCGAACAATAATTTTCGACGACTGCATAATGATGTATCGCGTGTATATAGGTTGTAAGCTGGGTATAAAACCCTCCTAAAATGTGACAAAGGAGCGAACGTTGGTTGACTCTGACGCACGCCGACGTAGTGTATAAAATCTCACTGTTAAAACGAGGACATTAGTATTCATTTGTTTCAACAATAGCTCTAATTTCAACGTTATATAACTAAACAGCCATTGTGCAATCAGAGATATGAATCGTCCTTTTAAAATTCATATCTCATCTCGAAGTCCCACACCACACCATATTTCAAACTTCAATAATAAGGCAGTCCAACTTTTCAATTGTATACGGGCGCCGGTAGCATTTTTCATATTAAATTAGCTCCGCGTACGAGCCCGAGGTCAGAAGCTAAAAAGAAAAGAAAAGAATAGGAGCCTGTGCATTTGGCCAAGTAAAGCGGAGAATACTAAACCGGGGAAATAAAACGCGAAGAAAGGCAAAAGGAGTCGCAGTGACAGGAAGTCTAGTTTATACACACAACAACAGCGGAAAAAGGAGGAAAGAGAAAGCCTGGCGAAAAGAGCAAAATCATCCTTAACCCCCTTTTTCAGGGGAGAGTGGGTGTAGAACTGGTTCCAAATGTGGAGCGAACAAATCTTTTTGAAATACTGGAATGTATATTTGAGAGTGCATGCAGTTTTTTTCGAGATTTTGGCATGTTCTTTTAATCCCACTGTTTTTCGTTTAAAAGTATGTATTAAAAATAATAAATACAAATTTTGTTCTTAGTATTAAAATAAATCCAAGCATGACGTAAGTAAAATTCTAGAAAATATTATTTTTAACAAAATTTAAATATATAAATTCAGGATTTACGAAGGACTAGCGTCGCTAACCGATTTATGGCTTCGGATGCTCGAAAAATAGGGTCACGTACGAAAAGCTTCTTGCATATTATGTGACATCTAGGGATTTAAAGAAAAACTAACGGGAAAATCCTTTTAGCGCGTCTAACAGCGTATCGAATATTCTACTGACTTTGAAGCTTATGCTATTTTAGCTTAGTCTATCAATTAAACATGTATTCGGCTTAGATGGGAATAATCCTCGCTTTTGTATGGCCTGAAATGCCATTTAAGAAAATAAAATTCATACTTTCAACCAAAATATTTTATTTTCAATAGTTATTTTACTTATAAATAAACATATTTTTTAAATAATAGATTTATTTGGCTAATACTCCTTTAGTTCAGTGCATAATTCAAACTACTGATAAATTGCATCACAAAAGAACATTCCAAAAAAAGTACGAAAACACCCCTATCTCTTTCCCCGAAAGTATCCAAGTCCTCCTAAAGCTCATCCAACCGAAAGCTCCCGCCTCTGGCAAAACGCCCATTACACCGCTTCCAACAAGCTGTAACAGTATACCCTGGCGTATTTCAAATTCAGACGCCGCGTCGGCGCCTCCAGTTTACCGAACAGGACTTTTAGCGTCGCTTCCCTTTTTACCCACAGCCAGGGTAGAAATCTACTCGACAAAGCTTCATAGATGGCGCGAAGGTGAGCTTTACTGCGTCGTCTGCTAGAGAAGCGCCTTATAACGATCAAACAAAGGACTCGCTTGATTAGCCTGCGACGCGGTGTCTGACCTATCTTGGAAGTATACTACTGACAATACTTAGATCTTTTTTTTTAAGAAAAATGTGTGATTCAGTAAATTTCTGATTGTTTTATTAGAATGGAATTTCGTTAATAAAATGTACTCGTTGAATACGAGTATTAATTAGCCTTGGCTTTTAACAAATGGGATACAAGTATTATATTACACTGGATTCGCAGAATTGTGAGAATCAGAAACCATAAATCCGTACATTCTGTATCAAGTAACAGACTTTATATGAATTCTTTGAAACGGATGACGAATAATTGAATTCCAACAAATTTTTAAATTCCTCTCCTAACACAATTACGTGTACATATCGCGCTTTATGCAAACGCAACATTCCAACCTTTCATTGAATTATCCTACTACACTCGAGTGCATTCCTAAATAAGAGTCGACAGTTCCGGCAAACTTTGCCAAATACTGACCTCAAAAATGTATATACTGACCCGGTCTCTCGCATTATTACATCGCCAGCACACGCCGCGCAACAGATTTATCGTTGTCCGTAAAAGCGCAAGAGGAAATAACTTTCTTCCGTCTCTTCGTCTCTCCCTGAAAACACTTTAGCAAAACTTCAAAAGGTCAGAACGCAGACTGAATCTCGAATTTTACAGCGAACAGTAAAAGCCTATCTTCGTCACGTGTATCGCACGTATAGCGAGTTATTCCTAGTCGAACTTTCACTTCAGAGAGACAGTCTCCTGCATTCCAAGTTTTCAATCAGCCATATACAGAGACATGTGGAAACTCTCGATTCTTTGATTTCGGGGAGCAAAAGCAGATGTATAAACGTAAATGTCTCGTATGCATGACGCAGTTGTTAAAAGAGATGCAAATCGAGCGATAGGAAAGTTTTTTTTACTTCTTGCGTAACGAAATTGCGCGAAATCGGTTAAAAGCGCGCGCGAGTTTATGCAAGAAACCGATAATGCAAATTCACGGGCACGTATACCTGCGCGCGCGAATTTTCTGTTTCGAGGAAAAGTGAACTGTTGTTCTTTTCTTCCCCGAGTTTTTTCAATTTCGCGCTGAAAAGCTTCTTTTCCTGGTTTATACATTACTGCTGTCTTGCATCAAAGCTGATTACCGTAATTAACTTTGCATATTACCAAGCGACTATTATACTTAAATAATTTAAAATCCATACAGAAAACAAAAGTGTTGAAGCTATGACTATGAATAATAATCGCTTATATTGAAATAAATAATTATGCGCAAGGAACCGCTCTGTCGCACGTGAGATATTAAAAACACTTCCCACATCGCGTGCCTTATCAATCTTCGCAGCTCAAAAATAAACGTCAGCTAAAACTCTTTCATCATCACCAGTGTAGTACAAAAAAACAAAAAGAATCTTGAAACTCCGTCTCGAGAGATCGTAAAAACATTTCCAATCAGCGCCAGAAGAGGGAATCATTAAAAGCTCCTAGAGTAAATGGCGCGAGCTTTGACGGCAGCTTATCGACGTCGTCGGCAAAGAGAGTTATTGAAAAAGCCGGATATCAATTTTATTAATCGTCTCTCTCCGTTTCCGACTGTATATTTATATAAAGTGAACAAACTATAGGAGCGAGAGCGCATTGTTCGCTCTCTTTGACTCCGATATCCGAAGTTCGGGGAAATTTAAATTTCCTCTAATAATGGGCGAGCGCGCGCAATCTAATCCGATGTCGATCGAGCCTGCGTAATATTGCGCATTGTTGGGATATATCAGTTACATAGAGGACTGCGGAAGGCGAGTTTTAGCGATGCTTTTGATTGATGTGGGCGAGGATTGATTGTAGTTTGCAGATTATTATTACTTCCGATAGTCTGACGTTCGTTAGGAACAAATTATTCCTCCTATTATAGTATATCGTATAATCTTTGCATAACATATACGTAATAAACGTATTTATTTTGTAGAGTATAAAATAATCAATGTTGGACTCACGTGCGACGAAGACCGTGATAAAGTGTATACTATCTGTGACTCACCTAAAGCATGAAAGAAGGTCGGATTAGTATTGTGCTTTCAGTAAAGCAAACAAATTACATAAAAATAACAATCTCTCCAGAACACAATACAAATTCACGCGCATACAACGATGCAACAATCCAAATCCCCATCGTTTCCAGTCCAATCGTCGCTTTTCCCATAGAGCCCAATTAGCCCGTCATAACCCCCATACCATCGCCCTCCTACGCTCCTATACATCGTTTTCTATTTTCCTTTCCACGCGACGTCGTATATTGCAGCCGGCCACGCGCGAGTCACGCATTGAATATTGATTTGCGTTATCGCCAGGAGAATATCTATCCGTATCGATCAGTTCTTCCCGCCGCGACGGATAAACTCGTTTCTCTCCCGCTGCGCCGGCCACTCGTATAGCTTCTTTTTTTTCAAGGAATACTTTTTATTTTTTCGTTTAAGGGCTGACGTATTGCAGGAGAAGAAAAAGATGAGGGCGGGCAATGTTTTATGGCGTATATAATATATATTAATATTAATTTCGACTCGATTATTGGAGGAAATTCAATTTTGCGAGAGCGGCTAAAGCTTGTGTATAATGTGTGATTCCGGTTTACGTGTACGTGGAAAATTACGAGTGTATAGATATACAGATGCGAGCGAGAGATTTTCTCATTTCATGCATGCCAGGTATGCATCAGGCTGCTCAATATGTAAAGCCATAAGAAGCATCGGGCTGAGAATATGTATATTATTATATATACGGGGCGGGTTATCCTTTACGAGAAGTGTATTAATTAAAAGTCGAATCTGCCATCTTAATTGAAAAGTTTGCATTTTCCAAGTTGGTATCTCCCCGAGATTATTAACTCTTATCTCTCTCTGTCGAAGCGAAATTGCTATTATCAAAGTAGCTTTCTTTTATATATAAAAGCTAAAACAGTGAATTGCAGCATTGATATATACCTACTTCAGAGCCAATGAAATATTCCTCTTCACGAACCAAAAGAGACGGGGGAAAAAACCCATTAGCAATTCCCGCGCAGCCAAACTCATAAAAATTCCAATATTAAAATCAGCTCCACACATTACCATATACACTCACACATCACAGTTCTCGTCACACGCGGAAAATATAGTTCCACTACAACCCTTAATCATGTCGTCGTACCACGAGTCGAAACTGCGTCTCTAACGGCGCGCTTTAGAGCTATATGACGAATTGGAAAAGTCGTAAATAGCAACGCACGTACGTCGCATTGTTATTACGCCGGCACGTGCACGTAAATAAATGCACCTCGCGTCGTCTTCTTTATGTGTGCCGACGACGAATTTACATGAGGGCGATAACGCCGTTTGAATTTACACTCGCGGTGCGTCGTAACGGATTGCCATAAGTCATATCGTTGATTTCTATACACTTGATATTTTTGGCGGAGGTGAAAATTTTTTTTATTTTAAGGCAAACACTCGTAAATTGTGCGACCTGCGTGTAAATAAATTTCAGTGAATTGGAGGGGAGGGGAAGAGGAAAAATAATTTCTATAGGAGAGCAGCAGAGTGTCGGAAAGTGGAACAGCATGCATGAATAATATTCTGAATGATGTATGTCTTTTTTTATTATGAGCCGTGTATTTCTTGGCGTGAGATCAATACGATAAAGTTATGAATCTTTTGAGAAACTCATTTTTTTTTATTTTAATCATGCCACGTGTACGACGTTTTCGTATGCAAACAATGCGCCATAATTGCAACCTTTTTTCGGATTTCTGTAGAGGAGCGTCGTTACAACGATATTGTCTAGAAGTATATATACAGACTGAGATATAAAAATTCTGGTTTTGTGTAAATGAACCGCATAACCATATCCAATTAACTTCACGCTAAGCCCTTTTGACGTTTTTCCCTGTAAAGAAGCACCTGCACTGGCTTCTGTGTAAAATTTTACACGCGGCCTTTCCTTTGAAAAAGTGTGAATACCGTCGTCGTAGAATATCCTTGCCTCAAATGACACGTGTCGTATAATTAAAAGTTTTTAACACTTTTTGAATGAAACTTTGTTTATAACCAGTACGAATGTATATGAGAGATGCGTTTAATTTTCCAATTTCAACCAACTCGCAGAAAATAATTCAATGCGAAAGTTGCCAATTCGAATTACTCAAATTGTCCCCAACTGAAATTCGCGAAAATCCCATAGGTACCAATTCCACGTGGCGCACTAACGCCTCTCGCCTCAAAACGAGCGCTTCAAAGGACATACCACTCACACACACGCGCTTCCTCGTCTATCCCCTCATTTGTACGCGGAAATCCACTTACCGCCCTTAAAGTTATTACGACGGCTAAAGGCTTCCTCTCCTCTTTTTCTTTATGTAAAAATTCATTCTCGGACATATTTCAGCCGCGCGTTCTCGCACCAATTATATTTATACAGATGCTGATAGGAAAAAGGTGTAATTACGAGGTGCTTGAATTTTTTCGCGATGATTAAGGAGATGGTGGATGTGTGGGACAGAGAGTATTTGCGAAAGTTTGCAGTAGCTTGTAACTGGAGATAAAAGTCGCTCTGGAGTCTAATGTGGCTCCGTTCATCCTACTACTGCACTTTACTTTTATGTAAAGCTTCTCTACTTATTTGCTGAATCAACCCTAGTTCTTCGTTGTATATATACCCCCTCATTTTTTCTGCATTCTCTTTTCTTACTGAGTTGAGTTATTCGTATTTACATACTCAAAAGAAAATATAACATTAAAATCAAGGCAAACAATTAATCCTTATTTATTTAGCATTAATATTATTCATAAAAATATAACATTATAGAAAACTATTTTTATTCCAGGAGATAGGCACAGCCGTAACTCTACAAGCAACTCATACCGGAAATATATTTGTCGAGGAATAAAGAGAGAGCGAGAGCTTCAACAGTATATAACCGAAGAAAAAGTTAATGGAGGCACTCGATAAGTCCGAGGCCTGAATAAACGAACTCTCCTTGTTTACACGACTATTATCGAGACTGACACGGCGCAACAGACTGGAACACAACAACATCCCCGCGCGCGCTTCAATATAATGGAAAGCACACTCGTCGGGACTCCAACTTGCACTCGCGAGCGCGAGGGTTCAGCTGTATATATAGAGACTCTATTGAGAGAGAATGTTGGAGGCGTATATAGGCGCAATGGTCAACAGGTACTGCTGCTGGCTGACCCCGAAAATTGCGGCTTGGCGAGGGTAAGCCTTTGTCTGTCTGAGAACTTTTTGGTGAGGAGTTGCTGTTTGATATGTAGGGTTGACGTCTTTCAAAATTGGATAGTTTTACAGAGGCTTTTTTTCTTTATTCGCATGCAGAAACTTAATTTTAACAAAAGTTTTATGATTATTATTGCATACTCATAAAAAAGCTTTTAAAGGAGGATGTCCATGAGTATAGCTAAATCTGCCCCACAAGCAGAACGTACCAAAAGAATAACATCGTAAAGATCACAGAAAATCATAGTATTTAAAAAAAAAATTATTCAAATAGCCCGCGGGAAAGTGATTAAAAATAAAGAAGAATTTTTCATAAGTTTTCCACAGGTTTTTCTAAAATAACTCGAAAATGATAAGATTTGCCGTTTGTGAACAAATTATTCATATCTCAAAAATGAATTTTAGCACCAACCAATACAGTAAATCCAATTTCAGTTTCATGTTGTCTTAAACGCTTTATTTTAAGAAAAAAATATCAATTTTACTAAAAAAAATTCCAGCTTAATTAAGCTCATTTAGACTGACCCCATCATGCCTTTCCAATCCCACCATACGCATGATTCTCTCATCACTAATTCACTCACTCGATTACCCACGGCGTGACTACGTCAACAATTAACAAAATCATCCTGTGCGCGCTTTGATTATCGATTGCATCGTCAAATTAATGCGCTACAGAGGCATATGCGGTAAAGTTCGCTGTCGGCGAAATCGGTGACGTTACAATTAGGGAGGACTTTCGTGTGCCAGCGGCAGAAATCTGACTGCCGCCGCGCGAAGTACGTGAGCTTCGAATCGGAATTAGTTGATCCATATATCGAGGCTAGCAATGCTCGGTATAGTTTCTCTCTTGAATTCAGAGTGCACAAAGGCAATTTCATCTCTCTCGCTTGGTAAATTAATCAGTAATGTTTGGGTTCAAGTGCAGTTGCAATTTAGTTCGTTTAAATTAATTTCATTTTTTGTATACACAAATTATTAATTACGAAAATTCCAAATTTAGCCCGTGAATAAACTTCTCGATAGAAAATAACTTGGATCGGCCACCCGGGACAATTAGTTCTTTTTCCGATCGTGTTTGAATCTGAAATGGATGTAAATTTCCGCGCACGTGTAGAATATTTGTGTCTTTTGTGACGTAACGACCGAGTTTTTTTTTTAATAAAGAGAGACAGGAAGTTCATCTCGGGATCTGTGGAAGCTTTCTCTTCTACTCTCTTTTGCAGTGCGTGTGAGAGACAAGATTTTAATACTGGTTTTATGGGGGATTAAGCGTTTGAGAGGATAGTAGGGTTGGGATTTTTAAGTTTTCATGCTCATTTTTTTTAATATTTGACACCGGTGAAACGCATACCCGGGGTCATCAAGGCTGGAAGCTAGATTAATTGCGTTCTCAAAGAAGAAGCTTTGGATCGCGGTAAATTTTTTTTGTGCGTTTTTAGTTATCAAAAAATTAGTTAGGACCATAGAATTCTGAATTCATCAGATTAAAAAGTTATCACCATTCGAGCGCTCCCTTCAGCGGCGATGTATACATAAACTAGAGGTGGTGATCGTATCTCAACAGTATTTTTTATTTCCCAATCTCAAAAATGGATCGATTTATTTTAATGAACAAAATCTATATTTTCAAACAAAGAATTGTTTGATTCATCGATTTGCTTCTGTATTTTTTAACGATATATGTTTTGCTTAGATTTATTCAATTATTTAATTTTATAATTTAAAGACGGGATTGATTTATGTAACATTGTAATGGGGTGAAATTGAGTATTCGAAGGAAAATCATAAAAATACTGCAGAGCTCGGGAAATAAAAAAATCTTTTTAAAAACATATAAAATGCATTAACATATTTAACTTCACGCTAAATTTATTTACTTATTAATATCCAACCGGTAATAAAAATAATACAAGCATATATCAAACTAATTTTAAAATTCAAGAGTCAGGCAGCTCTAATTAAAATTCATTCTCCTCTGACTAAAAAAAAAGTATTTAACTAATATTTTAATACAATTTCCGTATGTGTATACTTCAAGCGCGCGTGAATTTCCGCTCCCGTAAATTCCTTGCCTAATTTACGTCCGACGCGTCGTGACTCCTGCGAATTTCCTCGCTCGATGATAAAAAAAACCTCCCCTGCTAGAGAGGAAGAAATTAAGTTTGACGTTACTCGTATGTCTAAAAATTCGTTATTCGCGATGATTTTAGCATATTAATTGAAATTTTAACAAACTGGATTAGGGGTTCTGAGTAATTTTCAAATTTCGTACGCTTTTGAACTGAAACAAAATATAAGGTCCTGCTGTTTTTACAATTTAATTTTTCATTTTAGAAAAATCTGTTTTTTGTGCTTTATTTTTCTATCTCGTAAAAAGAGCAGTTCATCAGAGCATAAATGGAAACATAGAAGAAGTAATCAATATCACGAATCGAAATAAAAGTTAGAATAACATAAATAAAATAGTCTGAAATATGGAACTATAGCAAAAATATGAAAACTACCAACGAAATACGAACAATAACGAAACTATATGATTGACCACATATAATAGAAATTGTTTCCAGTTACAAGGGCATCATATTTTGTCCGCCGTCAAACTTTATTTACCCCTCAGTTTCTCGAACTAACTTCCGAATGGTCGTGGCTGTTTCACAATTAGATTGTTCTTTATAACCCACACGCTTCTTTCCGTATCGAGAAAAATCAGCTTATAAACTTTCAAGTTGAAAGAACAATTTTCTAACTTAAATACCCTACCACCGCGTAACATATTTTCTCATAAACGAACGTAAAAGCCTCTCGGACATGTCTATAAATATCTCAAAATCGCGTAAACGTCAAGTTACTGGATCTTTCTTTAAATACGTTATAAAACCCCATAAAAAAACTTTGAAGAAAATAGCCAATTTAAAGAGTGCATTTCCAATCCTCATAAAGAAACGATAAATAAAACGCCTCAATCAATCCTCGAAAACGCAACAGTCTCATTCTCCAGCAAAGAAAATGCAGTTAATTAAGTCGGACTACGGTGCATCCGAGAAAATGGCACGGCTGTGGAATCGAAGAAAAAGAGAAAGAATTGGCAAATGGGCCGTAAAACAATCGCAATAACAATAAAAGCTAAAAGAAAGTTGGAGAGAAAATTACGGGCCGGGTTCGCGCGTCGGGTAATTATGGCGTGGCAGAGAGGAAAGAGAGAAAACGGAAATGCCAGGGTATATAGAGAGAAAGTCGGTTATTCGAGATCTGAGGGATGCAACGTTGGGATAGACTTATCACAGCCTGGCTTTTTTTGTGGGCCACCTTTTTACGCGAGGATTAATGATGCTGCATTTCCTAGCTTTTTTTTCTCGTAATGACGTTGGTGAGGTTACACGCATTGTTGCGAGGTTTTATTGTCTGGATGAAGGTCGCTGTCACAGATGATAATTTTTTTATGTGTGGACACATAATTTAGTGGGGTTTACAGTGTGGTAAAATTTTAATTAAATATTGTGTAAACTAATTTATTTATATTTTTTGTCAGATAGAAATGCATTTGAGGATATTTTTGTTTAGGAGATACGTAACGAAAACAAGTCAAAGCGATAGTGGTGCCGTAATTACATCTAGTGCGATGTTAATTAGAGTTCATATATAATAATCATAATAATAATTATTATTATTATTTATATAATTAGCAGTAATTACGTTCGAATTTGCGACTTACAGAGTATATTAATGTCATGCTTTTCTCATTGAATACTATGCATGCACAATGCAATGGAATCAATGATAGTGAAATATCAATTGACTGATTGATGGCACTTATTGTTGATACCGTCAGAAATAGCGGTGGTCGCGGTTAATATACTGAATCATATATCAATTAATTCATTGAAACGTAATCTCCTGCAATGTCACTAGCAAATAATATTACAGATACCTGATGCGTTTCAAACATTTTAGTAGTAATATTAGTTACAAACTCTTAATCGATTTTAATGAAAGCGTTGACAAATTTTTGCGATACTCGAGAATAAAGCAGCCTTTATAATTCTCAGCAACGACAGCTGCAAAAACTTAAATTGCGATTTCTGTTCTTCCAGACAAGTGCTACTTGATATAGATATACCAGTAGGCAACTCGACTGTCTTAATAACGTACCCATTATGTCACGTCCAACTTTAATAAGATCCAACATCCCAAAGTTATGCTTTGATCATTCAATACAGCTCTTAAAGTAAAAACTTTTCAAAGGCACTACACAATATACAACTAAATCCCAATTCTTCTCTCAATTTTCAGAGGTGATGACGATAGAGACGCCGCTGAGGAGATTTTCCGTCTGCGACTTCACTTTGGAGTGAAAAGAAGAAAAAAAAGAATCTCGGCCAATTAACTTGAGGTGGTATATTTGCCGAGAGCAACCCTGTTTCATGAGTTTTGAAGGCGAAGATATGAAAACTCATTCAGAGATGCTCTTTGTTTATCTGCGAGGTGTTTTCAAAGGTATTAATTAAAGCTGATGGGGCTGCTGCTGATGAATTATTCTGATAGGAAACCTCGTGTACGCGAGTTTCATCTTTTATATATAGAGTAAACCTGTATCTACGTGATGCTTGCTGTGCTTAGGTATGATGTATAGAGTAAATAAAGTATATAACCATTTCCACTGATGAACTAGAAATTCAGTGGCACAATATAAGTCGTTAAAGATTTCAAATATTTATTTATAACATTATTAAAGTACTAATCACGTCGCAATCTGATTTCGCACCACACTATCAACAAACTACTGTTCCAGGGCGCGAACCAGCATTTCTCTCAAAAAAGACAAAACAGCGCCTTGAATTTCAGGTTAAAATCTCAGAGCAGCGTAAAGCTTTTCCGGGGATGAATTAAGGAAAAGCCTTGCTAGAAAAGAGGGCCAAAGAAGACTATAAACTGTACAAGCGAGAGGTTGAGAGTATTCGCCTTTTCGTCCTTGTTTTTCATTTCATTTCCGCGCGGCTAATTGAAATTCGTACTGAATGCAGAAGAGAGAGAGAAAGGGGGAGAGGACTTTTCGCGTTCACGCCGGTAACTTTTTAATAATCAGCGCATAACTTTTGAAGACTTAATTTTTTTATGACGGTCCTGAGATGAACTAATTGTTGCGCAACAACTTTTTTGTGTCTGCGTATATTATCGATTTACACACCTTTTGCATTTCATAGCGAAGTATATTGAGTTTTATGTATACGCAATTAAATTTTAAATACAAAAAATTACAATATCTGTAGGCAAATAGCTATGACGTGTACATAAGGCATAGTCAGTATATCACGTACGAGCCTCTAAAAACGTAAAACATCGATCATAAAGTTGAGCCACATCCGCGATAATAACCTGCTGAAAAAGAAAACACGCAACGGCCTGATTATGCGCGCGTTCGCACAACTCGTCGATTCTCATCGAATACGTATACATATATGCGTTTATCTTTATAAACGACACGGGGATATTCGTGCTCGCACACACCGACGGAAAAAAAGTATGATAAATACTTCGAAGCTCGCGATGGCTCCGATACGTCGCTTTGAGGAATACCTCGTCTGATTCCTGCTTTTGGATTTTCATAATTGCCGTTCGTGTCTTTCAAAGGCGTGCGTCGCGATGATGTGAGCTGAAATTCACGTGACTATTAATCTCGCCGATTATAATATATATATACAGACACATCGTTGATCATGATTGATATATGGATGGTTCCACAAATACACCACTTCCGCGATGAAATAATGTATAAAACTAAAATCCGTCGTAAAAATCTCAATCTCAAAGCCTGTAACTGTTACAACGAAGCCATAAAATACGTCTCTTACATACGGAAAGATTATCTCCTCGATATACCCTCGTAAAAAATTTTCATCAACGAATCTGCAGGTTAATCTTCCATCTTTTGGAGGATCTCGCAAAACTTCAATAATCCAGAAGATGCTACGCAGCGGAGGCAGCATTTTGCATCTCGTAAAAAGGCGCTCTGGTAATTGTCTCGAGCACATCGTACCTTATACGAAAGTTATTACGTGTTGGTGCGGAAGAGAAAAGGAGGAAAAAGAAGAGAAGATTGCATAGGAGCTGAAACTAGAGATCCGATTTTCCGCAGCTGGGATTCGAGGGTTTCATATACGTATTTCCAAACTCAGTGTGTTGAGACTGAAAGAATCGAAAGATGTGGGTGAAATTTGGAAACACTTTTTAAATTCTCTATTTGTTTACAGATAAGTAACTGAATAAAAATTAATGCAATCACGATATTTTATATTTGTCAGTTTTATTTTTATTAGAAAAAAATTATTGTTCCTATACTCTTCCTATTGATGACTTCATCTCCCTTTACACGCATTTTTTTTGTATTTTTTTTGTAAATAAGATTTAATTTGTTTCTTGTTATCGTTATCCTGCAAAACGCACAAAAATAAATTTGAAAAAATACTAACCACTACTAAATTAAATTCAATCGCTCGTAATGAGTTTAGAATTGAACAAATTTATTTCCGCGTGAAATTCTGTAGAGATTTATTCACATTTCCAGCCAACTTCTCACGTGACAAATCGCCAAAACGCGTGTAACATTCACAACCGTATACCGGCTGCATGGCTCAGCTCCAAAGTCAGCATGATTACTTTGCAACGATTTGTGTACGACAACGTATAAAACCCTAAGCTGAAGTTTCGCGATAGAAATCTTTCCCCGTCTTTTTCTTCCTCTCATTTTTTAAATACTTAAGTAGCGTGACTGTAAAGTATACGTATATAACTTGACGAAGTATTCAACTTTCTCATACTTCGCGGAGTAAGTAAAATCCTTTCAAAGCGAATTTTTAAAACACAGAACTCTGCGTCCCGTCCCGTTAATGGACGTGATAGATCTTTCAAATATTTAATACTACTTAGACACGTTTTCTCTAAAGAGCAACTTTTTATTGCAACAAATACAATGTAACGCGAGAACAACTAGTTTAATTAAAGTCGCCGATGAAATAAACAGCGCGCCGAGTATCGCGAAATACTTTCGAACTTCGAAGCGTATTATATAAGTATACAAAGTTCGAAAGCGAATTTCAAACTTTATATTTTTAATCTCTTCGCGCGGAAATCGCCGTTCAATATTTCAACCGACCTATATACACTGCTATACGCAACGCATATTCGTCCAAAAATATAGACTCGTCTCTGGCTTTATACACCCGGGACATCACGTGTATATAATCCTGTACAACGAAAAAGCGCGCAGAAAGCTCTCGCAATTGAAAAAACAGCGCTCGGGGACCAATTTCGCTTATCAAATTATTATGAGACGCGCGCTGGTATTTTACGCAGCTACAGACATTGAGCTGCCTCGTAATGCCTGCACTTGAATATTTGAGGATCGCTTTCGTCGAGAGCGGCTGCATCCATTCCTTTTGTATTCCGCGGATGTTCTCGTGTTATATATATGCGCTATACTGCGTTGATGTGGGTCTCGACGGGGGGAAAGGATGAATTGTTCGATACGAGACTGTGTATAGTGTTATGGAAGCTCTGTTTGCGTGTTGATGTTTGAAATGAAATTCGAGAGGCTGTAGTATATAGTGCTGTTGTTCTATTGGTGGAATCGCGTTTTGTTTCGAGGAATATTGTGTATACGATATTAATTCCGGAGATGATTTGGGGTGTTTGGAACAGCCAGCAGTAATGCGAGATTTGCATGTTGAACGATTTTAAGAGGATATTGCGCGATTTATGCGAAATCTGACTAGCGGCTGTTCAATATTCGAAAAAAAAGGATGAAGGAGAAAATTGCTTTATCGCGCAGGTGGCGTAAATGGTTTTTAAAACTGCTTCTAAAGTATACATAATTAATTGCATCACAATAAAGAACATAAATGAATAGAAAATTTTTCAATTTCAAACAATCGATTGGATACAACCGCAGAAAAAAAAACTTTCGGCAAAAAAGAACAAGCGAATTATAAGGCAATTGCGCAACGACATTCATCCGAAACGGGCCAATTCCAAGTCCCCACTTACACTTCTCCGAGAGTTTTTCCGTTTACTGCAGCTTTTCAGGATTTATTTTGCAGCCGAAGCAGTAACATTCATGAATTATTGAATGATCGACGCTATATATAGCAAAGCAGCAGTGGATAGAAGAGGAATAAAAGAAGAATTGGAAAGAGAAAGGAAATGGAAAAGGAAAATATTGTTTGCGGCTGATTTGCATGGAATTCCCGCGTCGTCGAAATCCCGACTGTTATTTCGTTCTTAGCTCGTTACGCGTGACTTTTCTGAAGCTCCGGGGCATTATTTCTGAAATTCGTGTATAGGAGAAATCAGAAAAATTCAGAGTTACGTCGATCTCTCGCGGGGAGTAGTGTTTTGTTCGACGCGAGCTTTTCAGATCCAGTTTGGAATCTGATATTTTGAAAGGATGGCTGCGTGGTAGTGGGAAAAAGGCTTTTCAGGAGAAAGTGTTCTTTAAAAGCTTTTTTCTTTTTCGACAGAGTTGCTTGGGCGCCGTGTATTTTTCGATACTGTATTTAAGATATGCATTGAATTTTGAAGAAATTGTTTGACTTACGTGTGGGCGATGTGTGTTTCATCATTTTACTCACCTGGAACATAAAATGCACAGCCATCTTTAGTTATGTGAAGGCAAGCATTACATAAAGATAAGATAAATAGTTATATATATAGTTTTAAAGAAAATTTGTGATACCGAGCTATTCCCTGTACTAATAAGTACTATAGGAAATAAGATTGATCCATACATTTGCCTGAGTTTAGGAGAAAGCTAATATTTATTCAATTCAACACAACGAGTCTACAAACTCCAGCAGTTATAGCATAAGTGGCCCAAGCAGTAAGTTTTGGCATAGATGGCACACCGCTATATATACCTTCAGATTGTGATGAGAGAAATGGAAAGGTGCCTATGCGCCACCTATCGCCGCTAGTCAGATACTTGAGAGCCACAGACTTCAAGCGGCGAAAGATAGGCCAGTCCAAAACTGTTTTGTTTTACAGCTATACTAATGATGATTTCGCATTATACTCGCACACTGTTCGCGACAGAGAGAGAGAGAGAGAGAGAGAGAGAGAGAACGGAATCGCGCGCGCGCGCAAAGCCAACCGTGGGGTCTCGACGCGACACATGTGGTGCATAGAGCGATGGG